>JUFY01007476.1:1889-15940 GCA_001855655.1 Leptopilina clavipes
TAAGTTCTATTTAATTACTTTTAAAAAAATAGAATTAATGCATTACTGAAAGTTTGCAATACACAAACTTTGTTTAAGAAAAATTTATTTAAAAAAAGTTCTACTTAACCAAATTTTTGATATAGATAATTTCTATTTGAATCAATTTTCAAGTAGCAGAATTCTCATTTAACAGAATTTTCATTTGCTCGAATTTTTGATTTCACGAATTATTTAATAAAATTCTTAAAACGCCGAATTTTCATTTAATCGAAATCATTGAGCAACCTTTTTTAGGCGAACTTAAACTCCTCTCCCCTACATATCTTTATTATATAATGTGCGTTATACATACAATTAATAAACCAGAATTCAATGTATATAATTAAATATCTAATGGATGTTTTATCTTTGTTTCAGGTAAGTCGACTCTGTTCGCATCAATTTCTCCAGCCTGTGAGTAATGTATCTTCTATAAATGTTGGGTGAAACATCATATTCATAAGCGGCATATTGATGTATTTTTTAAAATTCAGTTTTAAACATTTCTCGGTTATTTTTGTTTTCATTATCGTGGGAGTAAGAAAAAATATCGACAAGAGAATCTCCATTTGCAGAATTTATGGAAATGCATTTCTGTATAATGTTAAAACTATATTATGTGTGTGTTTTACACCCAATGATATTTAAAACAACATTCACACTTATTTTTATGTGTATTATAAATTTCTTGATCGAGGTCAGGTTCATCGAACGATAATATCCCCGTTTTGTGTGAAGCGTGCATAAAGCACTCTTTCGTCTACTTTCGGAGATGAACAAAAAACAGGTTTTTTATTGAAAAAAAGAGTTGAGTTGAGTAAAAGTGAGACCGCAACGAGATAAACAGAAAATAAAATGACGTAGAGTTGAACCACGACAAAAAGATATACGCAATCATTTATGTATAGAAGAAAAGGAAGTAATAGCAGAATAGAGGCGGTGAGGGAAAGAGTTAGGTAGGTGAAAGGTGTAACAAAACCGCAAGAAAGAGTTCTGAAGGAACAGGCGTTGAGAGACAAAGATATGTCGAAAATGAAAACGATAGCAATAAAGGGAGAAATAAAGAAAGGAAGAAGAATAAGAAGATTTCAAGAAGGATAAAGTTCATAATGAAAAGGCATTCATTCTAGTGCGAACCCGACAGTGAACTTGAGTGACGTGGTTGCAGACAGCTGCCCAAACCTTATCGGCCCATCCATCCGTCCGTTCATCTAGTCGGCTCTCACGTGATTTCTCTTATGATATCATACAGCCATGCAGACAAACCGGAGAAGAACGGACAAGTTCGCCAGCATCCGATTTTACGCGTGCAAGGTGCACCGCAATCTTCCCCTAGTAATTCCCTGACGCCCGAAACTTCTCTCTTGTTTCCTCGGCGACCTTGAGCTTCAATGTTTACTCACAACTTTATAGCTCAACAAGCAATTACTGTAGCGTGTATTGCAATTACCACTATACAGCATACGTGAAATATTAATTGTCAAGGAATAAATTAGAGTAATTATTACCCAATTATTATATTTTCATCCATACGATTCGTCACACGTTTAGGACCACACTCAAATAAATAATCGTGAGTTACTGACATAGTTCCTAGTACCAATAATTTAGTACCTATTGGCGAACTCTTATTTTCTGTTCGAATACTGTCGAACACAACCACCAACGTTGAGACACGACTTGCAAGAACAACCACGACTTACCCACGCTGACTCGGAAATTGATGATTAATCCACAGGAGGAAGCAGGAAAGAATCCAATTTTGTCATTACATGGTTTTTTCAGATCAAAACTAACTACAACCGACTTCCTTTTCTACAATATATCAATAGCGTTCTTTCCGTAGTTGACAAAGCACGAGCAACTTGACACACTAAAAACACTTTTGTCACTTCAGGGAAAACATTTAAGATCGATTTGGTATGAAGTCATTCATTAAGAATGTCGGAATTAGGGAAGCATTCATGTGGTCGCAATTAGAAACATAACTGTGAAGAAATATTGTTTTTTCATGGGACGCCATAGTGACTAATACCGGTATACTTTAGTTACCCTCTCCTCTTTGTTCCTGCCCGTCGTCTTTCAAATTCAGGAGGAATGGTACACGGTAACATAACCTCAAAACTATAAAAAAGTTCTTTAACATTTTTCATACAAACATAAATACAATAAAAATTAATTTTAAATAATTTGGAGAGGTATGCACTTTTTAGAAAAAATTATGTTGCGTTTCAGCTTAAACGAAAATTGCAAATTTTCATAAATAATAGCTTATTTTACTCATTGAAATATTCTTAACAATCGCTCAAATTTTAATATTGTTAAAAATATTTTGTTCAAGAATTAATTAATAAATAAAATTTGTATTGTTTATAATTTTTGAACAAAATGTTTTTAAAAATATTAAAATATTAGCGATTATTGAGAATGTTTCAATGAGTAGAATAAGCTATTGTTTATAAAAATTGCAATTTTTGTCCAAAATGAAAAAAGTTATTCAAAATTAAAAAAAATTATTATTGACAGAAGATTTTGACTCACTATAATTTTTTCTGGAATTGTATAGAGAATCTTTCATAGAGTAAAATGAGCTACTGTTTGTAAAAATTGGATAAATGTTTATATTGTTTACAAACGTTAAACAGAAAACATAAAAAGTTAAATACTTATCATTTAACAACAAAATTTGTCTAAAAATAATTTTTTGGAAAATTGTACAACTGAATCTTTCTAAATTTGATGAAATCATTTGTAATTATAGTTTTATTTCTTATTAAAAACAAATGTTTAGTTTGAGGTTATGTCAATGGGTTGAACCTCCTTAAGTGATCTGATGTTAAAGTGAGGTTTAGAAGAAAAATTATTTTGCGCTCACTATAATTCTTCAGAAATCTTTCGATTTTGCATCATTTTTTAATCTGTTATTCTTCGAAAGATGCTTTTAAATCATTTTTGCATTAAAAAATAGTTCCATGATGTCAGTCATAGGTTAAGGTGCATTTCTCATGAGTCTGTCTCACTTGCCATATCACGAATGAAATGATGGTACTTAAACGATATATATATATATATAGAACACAAACAATTAACTTCGTAAAAAATTACGTTCGGATGCAGACATGCTGTTTGCACCAGCTGTTCTTAAAAACTTCTTTCTTTAATTCTTTTTATTGGATCTTTAATTTAAGAATATATTTTTGACTCTGTAAAATGTCGACAATTCATGAAGAAGGGAATAATTACCCTTATGTGTGTCACTCGAATTGATTTATCGATGATGTTGATTCGTGTTGGAGTAAAACGTGAAAGTGAAGTCAATTCTTGTATATAATTGTTGCATCAAGAAATAAATTTTAACGAATCAAATTTAATAATAAATGTTGGAAATGATAGTGGGTCACGTTACCGAGGCATCATCTTGGATATTTATAGATATCACCAAGTCCAAAAATAATCCTATTTAAAAATAAAATCAGACAAGTGCGATTACACTCCCACTGAAACTGAGGGTTCCTTACACGAAACGAACTTATTTGGCATAAAATAAATTTTCCCTTGCAGTTTTTCAGGAAATTTATATTAATAACTTCCAAGAAGTTAACATCGGAATATTTAAAGCAAAGGACATATTAATATTATTCGTTTTAATTATCATAATGAACTCAATATCAAATTTTTAATTAACAATCCCGAAACCCACGGGTAACAAGTTTCAAGCGAATTTGATCAATTTTAAGAAATTTTCCCTCATTTTGAATTTTAAAAATTTCCAGTCAGATTTGTAATCGGTTGATAATCAACTTATTTTTAAAAATAATTTCAAGTCTTAAAATCCTTTTTTGAAGAGCATTTCTAAAAAATATTAATAAAGCTGGAAAATCACAGAAAAAGTGCGATAATAGATTTTTTCGAACCTTATAGGATTAATAAAGAATCGAGAGAATCTTAAAAAATCAGGAATTTCAATAAAATGGCTGGAAAACGTGTAAATGTCATGGAATTTTGTAATCCGACTTGGAATTCTATTTCTTTGAATATTTTTCTACAAATTTTCCCTGATACAAAAACGGATATAATGATAAATTATTTGGAGTCTTTTGATTTTCTCCGAAATTGCAAAAGCAGAAACGAATTTCAAAAGGTAGAATAAACTAGACTATAGATTAAGTTTAAATAATATGCCATAGTCAACGATTCAGGTTTCTCTTTTATTTCTGTTTGCTTTATATTTTGTGATTCCTGCGGATTCTATTCAAGTTACTCCCTTTTCCTTTTGGACAGCCGCGACTCACGTAAGTGCATAGGCAATATATTATACACATTGAAGTTTGTAAACGACTCAGTGCATAAGCTCATCAACACACTTAAAGTGTGTTAAGCTTATGCAGATCGAAATGCATAAATATCACCGCTGTAAGTGCGCAAGGGTTTGCTTGTCGCATTGAGCTTCGAGTTGTGGGCGCACTACTGTTCCGCACTCTTAAGTGGATAGTGAGCAAACACATTTTGTAATTATTCTTCTAATCAGAACTAATTACTATAATGGACTTTGAATATATTAGACAAAATATTTATTATTATTTGTTTACCACTAAAATAAATTATTTAATAAATTTGTTAAAATATTTTTCAGTGAATTTGTTTACTAATGAAAGTTTTTGGCTTATTATTACCAATATGCATAATGCGAATGCACTTCATGATGCATAGAGATGACTCACTTGAAAGCGTGTTCAAAACAATGAAATTAATTCATTCACACTTCAAGTGTATTGTAGTAGCACTTTAAGGAGGAGTGTTACACGATAACATAACCTCACAACTATAAAAATGATTTTTTAACCTTTTTGAATACAAACATAAATATAGTAAAAATAAATTTTGAATATTTTGGAAGATCTGGTTAGACAATTTTGCAGAAGAATTATCTTGAGTCAAAATATTTTGCCAATAAAGATTCTTTTAACATTTTGAATATTTTTTTCAGCTTAGACGAAAATTGCAATTTTTATTCAATTTTTATAAACAATGGCTTATTTTACTCATTGAAACATATTCTCGAAAATCGCTAACATTGTAATATTGTTAAAAATATTTTTTTCAAAAATTATAAACAATACAAATTTTAATTATTAATTAATTCTTAAACAAAAGTTTTTTAACAATATTAAAATTTTAGCGATTTTCGAGAATGTTTTAATAAATAAAATAAACGATTATAAAAATTAAATAAAAATATCAATGTTCGTCTTGAAAAAAATGATTAAAAATTTAAAAATTAAAAAAATATATTATTGACAAAAGATTTTGACCATTTTGACTCACCATAATTTTTTCTGAAAAGTATAACTAGATTTACGAAATTATTTAAAATTAATTTTTATTGTATTTATGTTTGTATTAAAACCGTTGTGTTTTGAGGTTATGTGTACCATTCCTTCGTAATTTGCAGTAGTGTATAGCGTTTTGATGGAGAATAAACTAGAGTCTTGGCATAATGTTTTGAAAAAGTGGAACATTGTATTATGAACAGCATAATTAATTGTCAAAAGTATTTTCAAATTGTGTTTCACAATTGAATTTACATAAAGCGAAAAGTGCAATGACATCGTTAAGTTTAAATCTTAAAAAATTCATATCCAATTTCCAGAATCAGAATCTCAAGCTGCACAAACTTTTGAGTCGTAAAAAGTTTATTCGAATTTAACACTTCACGCGTAATAAATTCCTTTTCTGTGACCGGCGTGAAGTTAACAGGCAGTTGTTCTTGGTTATGTCGACTGACATACACATATAATTTTTTTATAGAAGTATATACACAGTGACCTTCCCCCTTATATAAAATGTCTCCGACCGTTGGATGTTCTATAAATCAAAGATCCCTAACATGTCTTCAGCATCAGAATCGCTCATACATTCTGAAAGAATCTGAAAAATTATTATATTCATAAATCCTCTTCTGTTTCTTTAATTCAATTCAGTTTGAGAATCAGAAGTCTTGGCCCGTCTCGAAAGAAACAAGTTTCTCAAGTTTATGTCCTTGTTTTCTTCTTTATATAAATTACGCAATCTTATTCTTATTGTACTAATACGAAGAAGGGCATTAAATTGATATTTTTATTGTCATTAAATTTCAAAGTTTAACCTCCAACTTTTTAAATTGTTAATCCCACTTTGAATTCTAGAATAAATGACTGGTGTAATAAAGTTGTAGGAAAGCTCGCTTATTTGGAAATAATTGGCAGCGCAGTCTTTGCAAATATCTTAAACAAACGTAATTTAAAAGCATCAATATCTCTAAATTTATATTCTGATGGTAAAATCACATTTTTGTGTAAATAATACTCTGGAAATAAGAAGCGTTCCCTTTTAAATGTAAATAGAATTTAAATTCTCAAGTTTTAAACTGTTAATTATTGTTCATAAATTATAACGTTCTGGTCAAAACTGTATAGTTACGAATTTGATTAATTTCCATTTTCAAAGCTTAATCACTTTCGGGCACTCCATAAATTTTTGTCGTCCACCCAAATTGAGGATCTAAAAATACTCATTTAAATTTCTTTAACTTCTCTGCGACCTTGAACTTGAGGTCGTAGAACCTTTCCTTGTCTTTGAAGCTTCACGGAAAAAATTAAGTTTACGAAACAGTTCTGTAAAATATGTTGAATATTACATTTCTATAGAAATGTTGAGTATAAACACCACAACTTTAGTATTTATTCTACACACATTTCTAGAATTTATCCTGTAATATTTACCACAACTGGCCTGATTTACAAAGCTGTTTTGTAAATCGAGAAAGTTCTGTAAAATTTACGGACATTTTTTCCTGTTGAAGGAATTTTTTTTAATTTTCTAGTTTTCGCCAAAACTAAAGGATTCGTAGACGCAATTGAAATCACATGGCACAGAATCTAAATTCAATTAAATGATTGTCCACTTGTGTGTAAGTACTAAAAGCAGAAACATTTCTAACGCGGTGTACGGAACAACTGTCGTGTAGATTGAAGGCGATTTGCGCTGGGAGAAACAAGTTTTTGAAACATGCAATAAACAGGTGGTTGTGAATGACAGGAAATGTCGCATATCGTCTACATTGTACTTGATACGTCACATAATATATATAGCAAAGTGTGTTCCTTAATCACCTAAAGAGTTCGCGTCACGACACTGGTAGCAGGATCCTATCAGTGCCCTATCGCGAATGCAAGTCGAACCTGAACAATTTGATCCTTGGCATGGAATTGTGGAACTCCTGGGGCACCTATATAGACGCGAAAGTAGACGTAGACATAAACGGGAACGTAGTGCCTATTGACGTCGTACGCGGTCGCATTCTGCAAGTCGGCCTACGGCAACGGAAAGCCAGGTTCTGAGGAGCGAGTGGAGCGAAGCGGGAGTGATTTATGCTAAGTCGCTGATGCCGAGGCTAACCGAGAACCCTGTCCATATTGTATGTGTGCGATACAGTTTAATGCAGTAATCTATATATAGTCGATCTGGTCGGCCATCTTGAGGTCCTCTCATCGTTTTTCTCTTGGGTCGTGGACCAATTGATGGACTGCGTTAGATCACTATTCCTCAGAAAAGCAGAAACACCGCATTAGCGACACTTCCGACTCCACAAGTCCTTTCATCTCCATTCACGTTTGCTGTAATATTTTTATTGCATTTAAATTTACATCATTAGACATTCCTCCGTACTTGATTTTCGAATTTATTTTCCGCTTATCTAGAACAATCGAGCAAATGTTATTTGTGGAAGTAGGAATGTTTAAGATATTTTTAGGAAGATGAGAATTTTTCCGAATTGAAAACAGCTTTTGGAGTCTTTTTTATCTCGAAATTACGTGGAAGTTGTGTATCGTGCAAGGGGACCAATCCGTCAGCTTGGTGTGTCTTTCAAGTCCTAGATTTACGAGCGGGCCTCCTGCCTGGCCCGGGGGTCCAAATGCGCAACAATGCAGCTATGCCATTTGTCAAAGAGGCGCTTCCTATTTCTAATAACGTTCAGACGTTCTTTACATCGAGAAATCGTGCTCCAAACAGAGCACGGAACGACCTTTGATTCCTTTTGTATGGATCGTGCAGATATCTTCGCGAATCTCATTTCCTCTTTTATTTTATTACTTTTATCCTTCTCACTTTTGAGATTCACTCCATATGCCCGTCTCACTCGTGGCGGAGTAAAATCTCCCTCACATTAGGTACACATTGACTTCTGTGTCTCTAATTTTATAAGTACAGAGGTATTGCTCTCTCTCGTATATATTAAAAAAAGAAAAACACTGTAAAAAGAATTAGCGACAAGGTATATTGTATATAAACTATGTTCAACCCTACTCTCTCGAGGTGAGGGTCACAATGAACTGGCCTGACGAAGAATCGCCATACAAATTGTCGCTCATTCATCGACTTCACCGCACAGTAGCTTGGCGTATTTTGGGGTTTACCTGACTTAAACCGTTAGCTAGTAGTTAATTTACTTTCTTAACAGGATGAATAATTTTCTGGTTATAACCATATTATAAGACTTTCTCAACTCTGCCATCGCTCATACATTATGTTTGTTCTATAGAAATTCTTTATATTGTCAAAAATATTTCTTTCGAGTTGCACCGCAAAAAATACTCTTCTGGAAACTCACATAAAATCATTAGAATTTAAAAATTTTTAAACACCCATAAAATATTTTATATTTCTGCGCTATATAAATTATAAATAATTTGGAAGATCTAGTTATTCACTTTTTAGAAAAAATTATCTTGAGTTAAAATATTGTGTTAAAAACGATTTTTTTAAATATTTTCAATAATTTTTTTCGGCTTAGATGAAAATTGCAATTTTTATATTCAATTATTATAAGCAATAGCTTTTTTTACTTATTAAAATATTCTCAAAAATCGCTAACACTTTAATATTGTTAAAAATATTTTATTCAAAAATTATAAACACTACAAATTTTATTTATTAAATAATTTTTGCAAAAAATATTATTAACAATATTAAAATATTAGCGATTATTGAGAATGTTTTAATGAGTAAAATAAGCTATTGCTTATAATAATTGAATATAAAAATTGCAATACAGATTAGTAAAGTATACTGAAAAAACCTGGGGTGCGATTTTGTAATTTCACGTTGACTTTTGATTCCATATTGACTTTCACTTTGTTTTTGCTTTTGACCTTGACAACAAAATTTTTGTTGATGACAGAAAAATTTTTTCTATAATTTTGTACTTTCATAAAATTTCAATTTGTCAAAGTCAAAAGTCAATGTTAAAGTCAAAGTGAAAGTCAATATCGAATCGAAAGTCAAAGTGAAATTATAAAATCGCACCCCAGGGTTCATAATGATTAGCGTTCGCTATTCACAACAAAAATGAACCTCGAAGGTGGCGCCACTTTCTGTGTCGTTTAACATTGGTTCATTTTCATCAGCAACAAAAAGGAGCCCAAGTTTTTTCAGACATAATTTCCAATCATTTAAAATTATATAGTATAAAATATTTATTTATTTATTCCTGTATATGTAGGAGTTGGGCAGCAAGTTTGTTGACAGAAGTAAGGATGTTGGAAAGGGGTAAAGGGGGCGTCCAGATCGGTAAGGGGTTGGCAGACGGCGAACAGAACGAACGGACAGGTCGCTTATTTATGGCAACCATACTTCAGATATATGAACTGGTTCCCGTCGAAAGTTCGGGGTGCATCTTTCCAGTTGAAAATGTATAGAGAGGTGTCCTGCCGCTCGCTTTCAGCGCAAGATTTGCGAGAGGTCTCCTTAATGTAATATTGAATGAGCTTCATTTTTTCTCTGTCTCGTGTACAGTCCAACTTCTCGATCAACTTTACATTCGTCCATTTCGACTTTTTTTTTACACATATTTTTCAAAGTTGAATTAAAATATCATTGACGGTCGTCAATTTAAATCATTATGCACTGCGGCAAAAAATTGCATATATTAATTTAGCTACGATTTTCTTAAATTTCACTTTTCTGCAAAGTGTGAAAGATAAGGATGTACATAATAAAAAAGTTGAACATATATTATGATCAGGATCTTCATAGCGAAATAAATTCTCATCCTCCGCACAAGACATCTAAACCGGTAAAGAGAAAAAAAACTTTAATCCTTTATCTTCAACTTCAATTTCTCCCGCTGACAATCAAACAATAAAACTGATCATCTCATCCACTCTTTCTACTTGCTCGATTTCCCTGGGGAGACAAAACTACTCATCAAGCATAAGTGAAGAGATCCTTTTGTCTTTCACGTTCTTTGAAGTTACGATAGCTGCTGTTAATTTATATTTAGACATGTTAGGCTCAACTCTTGTTGCGCAAATACCCAATGCACTATTAGTAAGATATCTTCCATTTGCCCACAACAGACACAGACAAAATAGTTTCGATGGTTTGCGATATTTGTCTGGAAAGATTTTCGACTCAATAAGAGGTTTGGTGAGATGTGGTGTAGAAGGTGGGTTCAGTGCGGAGAGGGAGTAGGAAGAGAGAATGGGATCATAGTTACGAAATGCCATGATGGGAATGTTGTGGATAAGAGGCATTGAGGGGGGGGGGGTTAGTTGGAGAAGAGGAGGGAAAGAGCGATGGAGTAGATAAATAGATGGATGGGCAATATTATAACTCACTGGCTGTCATCCTGTACGACCGAGTCAGGCTGCTAATCAGACCCTGGCCGCTCTCGCCCCTTTGCCGACCCTTCACGAAAAATGGATTTATTGCCGTACTCCTCGACTTCGGCACGCTATCGAGCTCCCTGATCCGTAGAACGTAACCATCGTCGTTCGCTCTGCCATTCGCATTGGTCCCCTCTTATTTTTCTTCTCCCTGCCCCCTCGCCATGAAAAACTCGAAAATCTGCTCTCTATTCTCTGTCGAGAAAACACTCTTTCCATCCCCTCCACATCTCGCTAAACTCCGACAAACCACTTTCCTTGACCTTTCAACTTCAATGACACGGAAATATCATTCAAGACGTCGTGGATTTTTATCTGCGAAGGTGCTTCGAGTGACGTTTAATAACATTAGTGAATATTCATTGCAAATGAAAGAATAAATTAAAGAGTCGCCTTGGAGATGAATGAGAAAGAGACGACAATTGGAGAAAAGAGTTGTGAGTGAGCACAGATGTACCAAGTGAACGAGATATAGAAACAGAGATGTGAGAGAGCAAACTATCCACGTACGAGAGCGCATAGGTGAATGTGTGTGTTTATTCAACGAGATTTATTACCGAACTCCTAATGCTCTAAGGAATGGAAGGAGTGATGAGGGGTTCGCTCCCCTTTTCTTCTCTTCCATTCCCCTCTCGCCGATTTCTTTGCCAACCCCTTCGCAATGCTCACGGCACTCACGTCGTCACTACTCGTTCCAAGGCACTATATCAGCCAAGAACTTCTACGCCATTCCGAGTTTCTCGCCATCGATTTCAGTCGAAGATCCGTTTCATTTCGAATTACATATTCTCAGCCTGCACGTGTACCAAGAATTATCTTGGAACCTTATGACTTGCACAGTCATTCATTTCAATTTTATTTATAGTATGCGCACTCGTAATTGTCGAGAGCGACACACAGAACTCCCTATTTCAAAAATGTACCCCCGATAAACAGAGACTGCCACATTGCGTCCAATTTCAGCACCAAGCCTGCGACTCTGCTTGCGGTGATAAAAGAATTAACAATTGATGGATACCTATTTACTGCAGCTAATCCAAATCAGCGGAAAAGCGCGCTTCATCTGCGGAAAAATACTGGACAAATATCAAATTTCTAGAATACTACAAAAATTCTGGCTTTTGGTGTCCAAAAACATTTTTGAAAACTTAAAAACCTTGTATTCTCCTTGAATATTTTTTCACCTATAAAACTTTTGAATCACAATTCATTTTAAAACAATAACTTTATTTTTTTCTTACTTCTGTAAATAATTAAATTTATTTTAAATAATTACATTGTAGAATAACTTTCTAAAAATTATTAATTATAATTAACTCATTAAAAAATTTTTAGATGAAAGCGGTTGCAATTTTCAGAAGATTTTAAACTATTGAAAATTTCAATCCGTGAAGAAATTAATAATTAAATATTAAAAAAAAAAATTATTCAAGTTTTAAATAATTCTATTTAAAATTCTGAAAAAATTAGGTTCCTGGGAAATTTTAATTCAATTTTTAAAACATAATTGAACTTTAAAAAAAAACTTTATTAAATAACTATCAAATTAATCGTAAAGATGAATTGAAAGTAATTAAATTTGTTAAAGAATTTCATTAGAGATTTTAAAAAAACAAATTTTTAAAGATGTTTAATTTAATAATTGGTAAATAATTGAATTTTACAAAGAGTCACAATCGAATGTATTTATATGTTTGTTAGTGTAAAAAGCAGCATTAAAGGGTCCAAATTGTATGGAAAAAAATTTAATTTCGAAAGAGTTACAATAAAAATTGTTAATAATTAAGTGCCATTTACGGCGCGATTCTAGTCCAAAAACCATTGAAATAGGAAAATTGACAATTAAAATTTAAAGAAGTAAATTTACAGCTTATTAAACTAAAAGTTCGTATCATTTAGATAATAAAACAATAATTAAAACTTTATAAAAAACGATTATTTAAACAAATTTAAGCAATTGAATATGTTTCAATTACGGCACAAAGCAATTTTTATTCTTAAATAATTAAATTAATAATAATTTAAATGTGCATCTTCATGTACAATTATGTATCAAGTAAGGTCGAAAATAATTTTTTCACGCATTTTGAAGCAGCTACTATATTTTAAAATAGTAGTTAAATAATAAGTATTTTTCAATAATCCAATGCAATTGGAGTAAATTTTAAAAATATTTAATAGCATTTGACTGTTAGGTCACGTGATCGCTGCAATGTTTGCCGGTCACTTTTCTTTTAAAATAATTAATTAATTGAGCTTGGATTTTGTGGAAAAGTCTAAAATATGATAAGAAAGGGTCATGATGTACAAAAATATTTTTAAAATTATTTCTTAAAAAATACTTAAAAATTGTTAGAAAATCTTAACAGCAACGTCACACATAACCTCACTTTTCATAACAATTTTTAAGTGTTATTTAACAAATTATTTAAAAAATATCAAAAATTTTGCACATCCCTGCCCTTTCTTATCATATTTTAAACTTTTTCACAAAATCCCAGCTCAGTTGATTAATTATTTTAAGAGAAAGTGACCAAAAAATTAACATTGCGGCGATCACGTGACCTAACATTATTTTCCTTAATTTTTGTGAAGATCATTACCTTTTTAATTTTTTTCTTTAATATGATTCTTTCTGCCCTGTTGTGTAAAATGATACACAAGTGACAGCCCACACAACACGATATCTTCCTGGAAGCTTCTTTGGAAAATCGGTGAGGCTCGGATGGAAGAGTCCTGAAAGCTTCCAGGAAGCTTTAAATGTCCACTTTAAGGAAGCTTTCATTGGAAGCTCAAGGGAATCTTCCACCGAAATTTCAAGTGAAGTTTTCCTGGAACCTTAAGCAAAGCTTCCAAGAAATCTCGAGGGAAGCTTCCCTAAAGCTTCCAGTAAAATGTTCATTTTTTTAATATTCTGGAGGATAGGAAATATACCATTTATTTTATAAAAATGGATAAAATTTAGATAAATACTTGTAAAAATCTTTAAAATTTTTAAAATGAAGCTTCCACTGGAAGATTTGGAGAAGCTTCCCTTGAGGTTAAAATGGAAGCTTTCTTGAGGCGGACATTTAAAGCTTCCATCCGAGCCTCACCGAGCTTCCAAGGAAGCTTTCAGGAGGATATCGTTCTGTGTGGGAGTATTGAAATTTAAAAATTTGTTTTAATTCTGATAAAGTTGTTACAATAAAAAGTTGATATAATTTAAAAAATTATACTTTAATTAGGATATTATATGTGTTAAAAGTGATATTTAAATTAAAGGCAAATAAAACGAATGCGTTTTATTACACACTTGAACTTAATTAACTTTATTATTAAAAA
>JUFY01007483.1:2808-15934 GCA_001855655.1 Leptopilina clavipes
TATTCAGAGAAAACGTAACACCAATTCATTTTTATAATTCTAGAAGAAATCACAATATATATATTTTATATATAACAAACAAAAATTAATTCTTTGGCAAAATTTCAAAAAGAAATGCATTGGTGAATAAATTTCCATTTTCTCCAATATAATTTTTGTTTTTTTTTTTTGTCTTTTAACGCAGAACAGATATGTTGTAGAATATTTTTTGTATTCTTTTTTTTTTAATTAGGCTTAAAAATTTTTTTCGACCTTATTATATTCTTTCGTATACTCATTAATAGTGAAAAGCGTCGCTATTCACGTAATATATATATATTTGTGAATGTATCACACCTCGAACATTGGAATATAATAAATATATTTATATATCTTATAAATTTATATAATATATTAATATATTTATATGAAGATATACTATATACACATTATAAGATTCTTTTGTGATGTGAATAGTTTCCTACTGAGGCATTAAATCACTTCTTTAACATGATTTTTTTTTTTTGTACAAATTCATGAAATTTCTGTATATATTCTTTTAAATACAGAATAAAACTATCTACTATGTACCTTCTTTTGATGTCTTTGGCTAAAAATCTAGAACGTGACTTATATTTAAACGGTAACAATAATCATCTACTTGTCAGTTGCATCCAGTACAATTGATACGTGCAAAAAATTGTTTCTGTTTTTACAATCCTACCTCGTTTGAAGAAAAAATGTGATGACTGCAAAAATGGCTGTTTTCTTATTCATTTTTGACTCTCATCATCTTTACTCCCTGACTTATCGTGAGCGTTTCCATAGCCTAATGCAACATTCTGTAAAATTGGAATTTTTTTAATAATTAAAATATAACTTTTCGGAAAATTAATGTCTATGTTTGAAATAAAGTGAAATATTACCTGGACAGCAATTTGTAGAGGAGTAGCTTCTCCTAGTGAGCAATCTGATCTTAAAACATCAGCAGGCAACAGTCTTGGGCAAGGTTTCCCGGTGAAGAGCATAAAAAGAGTGTGAATTGTCCTTCGCTGGGTAAGTTCAGTGTGACGGTGTTGATAACCCGATAAATGTCTCCTATGTCTAATCACTGACGGGAACCACCTTTCACAAAGTACACAGTACCTTCTGTGCTTAATTGTCGCCTGTAAAATACAATAACAAATAAGTTTCTCCTCAAGTATTGTTTATTTTAACCAACAGTAAAAAAAATCATCCTACCTTTTCATGAAAGACCCAATTTTGAACAGCGTCAGCGAGAGTGCCACCCAAATCCACCTGTGAAGTTTTCATTTTCCAAGAAGTCTTATCCTCCTTTTTCACGCGGGAATTGGAAATCTTTGATTCATCCTCGAGAATTTCCACGTCATCTTGAATTGTTATTACAGGTGGTGAAAGCGACGTATCTCGAACTAAACTTGCATCCAAATTGACTCCACCTTCTGGTTCTAAAATTGGCATCTCCTCCTTTGCCTCCTTTGCAGTTTCACAATTAGTTTCCTTAGACTTAGAGATCTTTGGAATTTTATATGATTTCATTTTATTTACATCACAATCTTTCGTATCTCTTGAAGATTCTCTCGATCCTTTGGACGTTTCCCTTGATTTTTGACTTCTTGAATTCGATTTGCTTCGCGAGCGTTTCGAACTCGAATCAGAGGACTTGGACCTAATGTCGGAATCCTTAGTTTTACTCGATTCACGAGTCTGGGTGAAATGAAGACTAGATCGTTTCTGATCCCGCAATGATATCGTATTATGATGATCATAATTGTAGGGATCTTTTTCTACTTTTGTTTCGGTATTTTTATACTTCTCCCTTGAACTACTTTCCTTCGATCGCTTTCTATCATACTTTGTATGATTTCTTGAGCTGCGATAATCCGAAGTCAGTGTTGAAGCTGAAGAAGAATTTTCCACTGGATCGATAATGTGTGATAAGCCCTGTTTCTTTTCAGCGAGAGTTTTTGGTCTTGTTTTCATCGTGGTGGGACAATTTGGTAAATATTTTTTCAATATCTCCTTGGCAGCCATCACTTCCTGAACTAATGACATTGAATCGGAAAATTTCGTCGAACTCGATCCACATTGTTTCGAAATTTCATTCACTGTTGTGTTCATTAAATCATTTAGAATGGGAATTTCATCCTTAATATCACAGGAATCATCTCGAGACTTATTTTCATCGTCTGGTGGAACAATTCTTGATGATCGATCACAATTTGTCGATTCCATTGTATCGAGATTATTGTTCGAATTTTCCAAATCAACACTGTCCAATGATTCCAAAAATTCTTTGGAATCAGACATTGGTACATCGTACGTGTCTACACTGCTTTCAACAATTTCGAGTTCAAATTCAAATTGCGTTGGAATTGCGTCTTCAAAATAGAGATGCTCGTGTTCTCCATTCGCCATTATTTGTGAAGTTGTATTCTCCTCGATTTTTATTCCACCCATTTGAATTTCATTTCCCACATCTAATGATAAATTTGGTTTACTCTCAACTTCCTCGACATTCAATAATGGACATTTCATTTCAACGTCTTCGTTTAATTTCACTTCTCTATCACTTCTCTCTTCAACAGTACGCTCTCGAAATTCAGGAAAATCGAATTTTTCCGAATTCTGCAAAATTTCTTTACTCTCGGAATTCATATTCTCGTCAAACTTTTTCCAATTGTCGAATGTATTGTACTGTTGATTTTTAATGACATTCTCGGTGAACATATTTTTAAAATATAATGCACGATTGTTTAAATAATTTGTATCCGATATTGTTGATTCACGAGCTGATTTACATGCTTTAACATTATATAAACTTGGCTCCGATTGAAAATAACGTATTCCCATGTCTGATTTTCTTCTTCTTTTTATTTTACTCGACAGTACATTCGGATTCGATTCGGAACGCGACAATTCTTTCTGCTTTTTAAGACTGCGAATAAATTGTTCCCATCTTATTTTACTTGTATTTGATTTACCTCGAACTGATGCTTTACTTCCATTTTTAGCGATGGCCAATTTTAGAGCAATATTTACGTGTTTTAATTCTTTTGCCATACAGTCTAAGATCCAAGAGCGTTGAAGTACAACTTGTGGCTGAAGACATAAATCATGAGCGGAAGTATTTTTCTTATCGTTACTGACCTCACATTTGAACTCAGCTGTTGGTGATGCACGTTTAATGATGACTTTGGGAATTTTCTCCGACATATTCTGACAATCTGATGATGATAAGGAATTTTCAATGATTGGATCAATTCTTCGGTCTTGTTTTATCTCGTCCCTAGATGATCTTTTGGCCTTTTTATTTTCCCCTGTTGTTATGTCAGAATTGTGCTGCCTTTTTCTAGCCATTGAATTTGTTTTTAAATCTTTTTTGATTTTTAATTTTGGAATTTTTGGTTTTGTTTCGTTTGAATCGACTAGTGGGGAATTATCAATTTCGGAGTGTTCGGAATTTGTATTTGTATCTTCCGTTGTCCTTGATGGGGAATCATTTAATTCGGAATTATTAATAACTATTGAATTTTCATTTGTATTGTCCGTTATTGTATGCAAATTCTTGAGTTTCTTTATTTTCACCTTTGGTACTAATTTTTGAAGATCTTGCGAATTGCGAATATCTAAATTTTTAATAACAACTTTTGGCAGTTTATCCTCGAGTTTTATTTTCATTTTTGGAATGCGATTCTCTTCGTTGTTTGAAAATATGTAAGAATCATTTTTATTTATGTCGTCGAGTCTTATCTTGACTTTGATAACATTTGACTCTTCTTGTGACAATGGCAACTCTTCCGGGATCTCCTCAATTGTGGGCGTTGTTGGTCGTGATTTTGCATTTCGAATTATCATCTTTGGTATTTTTCTATGAAACGAAGGTTCAATATTGCTTTCCATTGATTTTGCCTTTACAGGAATATTTCGATTTATTTCAATTTTTCGTATTACAAGTTTTGGAACCATTTTTTCAACAGCTGCATTTTTCAATTGAGTTTCACGTTTTTCACCTTCTTCTAATGTAACATCGGGCATTTTATTAAATTCATTGCTATCGGAACTCTTTGGAGAATTTAAAATATCAGAAACGTTCATTTCACTTTGCACTTCGAGAATCGGTGGATCAATTTCAAAATAAGAGTCATCGTCGATGTAAATTGAATTCGAATCGTGTTTTTCATTATCCTTTTCGGTTATTAATGGTAAATCGTCAATATGAAAATCTGATTGACTATTGTCAATTTTATTTTCATTTAATGAACAATTGAAGTCATTATCGGGAATGTCTTTTGCACTTTGGGAATTATTTGATGAATTTGTTTCAAGTAAAGGTGAAAGACCTCGCGTTTCAAAATATTCTCTTTCACAATTTTTCAAATCTGATTCGTAATTTTGATTATTTATTTGAATATCATTCAGATTTATTTCTTCATTTTTCTCATTATTTTTGCGATATTCATTCAATTTTTCAAAAGCTAGATTACTTTCTTTTTCTTTGTATTCTTCTTCGTTTGCTTGATTTTCTTGAATTTTCTCATTATTTTCTTCTTTTTCTAAATTATTTTCTTGACATTCGGAAATATTTTCCTGACTTTTTTTATTATTTTCCCGATTTTCTTGATTATTCTCATTTATTTGTTGACATTCGTAATTTTGCTTATTTTCTTCTTTATTTTCGGGACTACAGTTCTGATTATTTTGTTGAATATTTTTTCCATTTTCTTGACTCTCTTGACGTGGATCAGAATTACCTTCTTGAAATTCATTTTTCGATTCCTCAAGTTCCTCCAAGTAATTGTCATTCACAAAATGATGTTTATCATTTGGGGTGCAATTTTCACTTTCGTGTCGTTCAATTATTTCCGTAAGAATTTCGACCTCTCGTTCAAAATCTGAAAGTTTGTTTCCACTTGCAGAATTTGATTCTTCATAACTTTGGGGATTGAAAATCTTGGAATAATCTTCATTCACTTGATTAGGTGAGCGATGACTGTGATTTGTTTCAGTACTTGCGATAACTTCCTTCACAGGAGTAGAAGAAAAATCGATTTCTTGAACTTCATCATCATTGATAATATTTTCGTGTTTTAGATCTGATTCCATTTCTGCTTCTTTTACCTGATTATTTGGTATTTCTTGGGAAATGGGAGGAAAATCAATTTCTTGAATTTCGCGTTCATTTATAATATTTGATTCAGGTTTCAAATCCGATTGTATTTCTGCTTCTTTCACTTGATTGTTTAATAATTGCACTTCTTCACTATTTTCCACTTTATTTTCATTCTCAATTTCTCGATTTTCATTAAATTTTTCAATTGTTCCTGAACATGGAAATGTTTCTAATTTAGGTTCAAGGATAAATATTTCGTCGTCATCGTCGTCATCAATATCAATAATTTCGATATTATCATCTTCTTTAGCTGCCGACTGTTCTGTGATTAATTCGGTTTTCTTTTCCTCAATGTCAATATTAAAGATTGGAATATCTTTTTCAATTGTTTGCTCTTGATTTTCGACAGAAATATTTTCTACAGTTTCTAAAGTTGTTTCGTTATTTTTATCAATTTCTTCTTTTTTACTTTCATCATCAGTGATATTAATGTCAATAGTTGCAATTTTATCATTTTCGGTTTGTTTATCAACAGATGCTGAATTTTCACTTTCGATAATATTGACTCTAATATTATCTGTTTTGACATTATCTATTTTGACACTATCTTCTTCAATATTATCTTCCTCAATGTTATTAGTTTCAAAATTATCTTCCTCAATATTATCTTTGTCTTTATTATCAGTTTTATTATTTTCGGTTTCAATATTTTCTTTAGGATCTGAAATTTCTTCAGAAGAAGATATTTTCTGATCTGAGATCAAATTATTTGGAGTGGCGGATTTTTTTGAAGAATCTTCATTAACTGAAATAGAAATTGGAAATTGATGGACACTTCTTCTTCTTTCGAGAATTGGTTTCGATGATTGTAATTTAACATCCGAGGTTGATTTTCGTCTTGTGAATGAATTCTTGAACAGATGAATTGGTGTACTCTTGATGAATTTCAATTTAGCGTTAACGAAATCAGAATTTAATTTCGTTTCGACTTCGAATTTGGTTTTTGGATCTGAATCGATAGTATTAAAGTCGACACTGCAATGTTGAATTCGATCACAGTCGGATAGTCCGAGAGAATTTAGGTCCAAATGGTTCTGAGAACTTTTTTCGGCTATTGAATGACTTGGAGAATTATTTGTTGGAATACTTACAGATTCAGTTGTTGAATTACTCACAGCAACGGGTACAACCTGGTTTTCTTCCACATCTCCTTGACTTGGACTCTGTATCTCCGGATAAATTTGATTATTGGTCCTTTCAATTTGATTCTCTTCACTGGATTCTGCTATTGAGGGTATTTCATCCGAAATATTGCTTATTCTCTCCTGAATGTTTTGTTCTTTCAAACAATTTTTACTAATTTCCTGTTCAATCTGTAAATGAATATCTTCGAAATCAGTACTTGGGTTCCTATTAAATTTATCATCATTACCTTCATTCCCAGACGAACTCTCATTTAAAGCACTGTAATTCTTTATTGTCTTTATTAACATTGGTTCATTGTTACTAATACTCGCTTTTCTATTCCTATGCGATAGATATCGCTGATAACTCTTCTCCAATTCCTGAGTAGCAAAACGCTTAGCCAACGATTTTTTCGGTGGTTTCAAATTTGCCTGATGCTTCCCACTGAAATTGTGTTTTTCACTCGACTTTGAAGATCGTTTATCCTGTGATGTGGAACCATAAATTGAATATTGAGCCTGACATTCTTTTTCACGTGCCTCTATTAATAAAGTTCGATACGTAAATCTTGGATTTGGACTGTATGTTATTTTACCATCCTTCGTCGTGTATATTGGTACTGCATTTAAATTCTCCACATCTTCCAGAGAATTAAACAACGGATTTAAATAACCCTTTGGACTTGCGTCATTCTCAGAGTCTAATAAATTAGAATTTTGATGATTGTCATCGGAATTTTGAAAATTATTATTATCAAAACTGTTTGAATCACAATGAAGGGAATTTTTAATTACAAAATGTTTTGCGTCATCGCTCTTTTCACTTAAATCATCATTTAGTAAATCAAGTGGCTGTGAATTTCTAAATCCAGAAGAATCCGATGTGCATGCCAATAATTCTAGATTATCATCAATGTCAATTTTATCTGTTCTATTGTTATCAAAATTGGAAAAAGTTGTAATTTTGTGTTTTCTTGATTTCTTTTTAACGTCCTCCAGTGATTTTGACTTGCTTATTGATTTCAGTCTATTTGAAAGACACTCGATTGTTGAACTACTGCGTTCTAACGAATTCATAAGGCACTCGTTACTATCATGTGATTTCGTTGATCGATTATCATGATGATTGCAAAGATAATCTTTATCGATTTTATAGAAATTCATTGATTTACATGTGTCACACGCTGAATAGCCGTGTTGTGATAATTTTTGATGATGACCCTTACCGAAATATTCAATCACACTCTCCTTTCTCTCATGTCCTTGTATTTTCGTTTTTTCTCCAATTTCCTTTGAATCGTCCAACAATTTTTGATTTTGATTTTTATTCTCCACTTTAGAGACAGTTTGCTGACAGTTGGAATTTTTTCCAGAACAAATTGTCGATCCACAGGCAGAAGGCTCCTCCTGATTTCCATTATAATCGGGTTCATTGCACTTTTGTTGGGACATTTGATTTTCACTTTTGACATCACTTCGTGAGACATTTATCTCTATTTTAATTGCTTCGAATGGTTTACTCGAGTCGCAACTATTTCTGAATTTAATTTCCAAATCGGAACTTTTGCCATCGCTTGGATTTAATTTCTTCTCGTCGTGTAAATTCTTCGAATTTAGTACTTCAATATTTGCTTGTTTCGTTGAATCCTCTTGCACTTTACTTGCATCGGGACTCAATTTCTGTTGTTTCGTTTCCTCCTGAAAATGATCGATACTTCGTTTTCTTTTTAAATTCTTAAATTCCGTTAGGAGCCGATTTTCCTCTTGATCGTCAATCATTATACTCTCGGCAGACTTTGAACGACTACGTATTGAATTTGTTTCCAACGATTTTGATCTTGATCGATGGGGATATTTTAATTTTTCCGCAAAATCCTCAATTTCCTGTCTTTCAAAACTATCGGACATTTTTCTAATTGTCGGATAGGATTTATTTTGTGTATTTTGCTGCCAGGTGGAATTGAATATCTCTTCGGAGATGATACTAATTCCTTTTGGATTACTCTTGATGTTTTTTGGCTCGTGCATTAAATTTTGAATAAAGTGTTGTCTGTCTTTGATGTTTTTCAAAATTTTCGTGACTGATGCAGAAACTTGAGCAATGTCTGCCTTCTTCTGTATTTTATGATCATCGGTATATAATTTTTCATTGTTTGTCTTGGCTTCGGAAGTGAGATCAATACCTTTGGTCATGTTATAATCAACGTTTAACCACATATCATCGACTTTATTAATTTTCTCCTCATTCCCTTCATTCAAATTGGAATTTTTTCCAGTTTCTTCCAATGCTTGTGTTTTTGTTTCATCATTTTCCTCTCCATGCATCAGGGAAATTGAATTCCAACACCATTTATCTTGATCTTCGGTTGAAAAAACGTCCATATTTGATGAAAATTCGTTTGCATCTTTATTCACCGGATTCTCGGGTGTTATTGTCGAACTTATTGATTTTGTGATACTTGATTCCTTGGATCTATCTTCTTTAATGTGTTTACTGTCGTCTTTATGCTCCTGTACTTGACTCTTGGAATTATTGCTCTGGAAATCAAAATCAAGTCCATCTTGTGATGTTTTTGGTGAAATATTTTCACCCTTGAGATGTTCGTAAGGATCCATTTTAACGGGCGATTGAGTGAAACTGATCATTGGACTGTTTTGAATTAATTCAATTGGATTTGTGCTTGTCATTAGATCGACGCCTTGATCGGAACATTCTTCACTGTCGGAATGAGTCGGAGTGTTTAATGTCGTTGATATTGGGGTACATTCTGATGTTGTTAAATCCGGTAAACTGATATCATCCGATGTTTGATTCTCCTCATTCGTGAAACTATTTTGTTTCTTTAGATTCGATGTTTCAGTTTCGGAATTATTTTTCCCCAGGGATGGTAAAATGGATAAATCCTCGGGATTCATTTGTAATTTGGATTCGGTATTTGTTTGAGTTAATTTCTTGTAATTTAGATTCATGGGCGTTTCTTTATTTGTCTCGTTGGTATCGCACTCTTTGGTCTCGGTTAATGAAGGTAGACTTGCACCGGGACCCTCAATTTCCGCTTTCGCCGTGTAAATAAATTCCTCCTCGGGATTCTCGACAATGTGAATTGTTGGCACCCCGTCGATACCCTCCCCAACGCATTTTATATTCAATTTATTGGCATAAATTATCCCCTGATTTAAATCGTTGGAACAATTTTGAAGAAGATTGGCATCAATTTGTTCTTTAGGGAAATATTCCTGTGACTTGAGTGTTGATTCGTTGTCAGTTTTCGTTGAATTTTCAGTGGTTGAATTTTCAGTGGCGTGAGTCACTAGACCCACATTTCCATATTCGACGACAACAATCGGCGTCGAATTACTGAGTACAACATCTGGTAAATTTGCATTAGCTCCCTCTTCCTCCTCGACCTCAACCCAATTGGCGAGAAATTGGCGTACATCTAAATCAGGTTTATTGCTCAAATTTTTTCTATTCTTGTCATCGGCATCTTTTCTTGAATTTAACATTTCGAAATTCTCCTCTTGAGCGACTTGACAGTGGCGATTTTCAATTGTTTTCTGATTCATAAATTGTACATCCCTGGGAATATTTTCTTGATTTGGAACTGTTGCATGTTCAGTGCGCGGTGGTAAATTTTGTAATTGTTGTAAATCCTCTGGTGGAGAACGCTCCTTTTCTTGATTCAATGAATTTGGAGTGGCATTTGTTGGATTGTGTGATGATGTAGGAAAATTACCGGGAAGATAATTAGAATTTATCAAGACTCCATTCTGATCGAATTGTAAATTAATAGGTGGTACGCTACTATTTGCTGTTGTTAAAGAATTTTGAAATGCACTCTGATAATCAACAGTCTGTTGTAACCTTAATAATTCTCGATACCTTAGGATGCATTCCTGATATTTCGGATGTGACTGATAGCCAGGAATTGTTGACAATTCCCTGAGATGATTTTCCATGGAGAACCTTTGCATTGCGTATTTTTGTTGATACATTTGATGTTTCGGATAGGCGCTATGCATTGGCACGGGATTTTGAATTTTATTTGAATCCTTCTCGTGATTTTCCCATTGATAGTCGCGGGAGAATTGTGGATTTAGATAGGGATTTTGCACGGATGATATATTTGAGCTGATACTGGGAACACATAGACCTTTTTGAAGCAAAGCACCACTTTGATATTGTCCCTGCTTGGGGGAATATTTCTCTTGCATGGTAACATTGTGATCGGAATATTTAAGAATACCAGTGTTTTGAGAGTTCATAGCACCCTGTCTGGGATAATCTTTAATAGGATAGGAATATTTTTGATAGTCGCTTGGTACACTGTAGTTCTGAATTGGATAATTCGGTAAGACGGCCGGAGGTTGATAATTCCTAGGAACGGGCGGCTCCTTACAATATTTGTAGTCGGTGAAATTTCTTCTTTGGTCAACGTGATAAGAATTGGGTGGAATTAAATCCTTACTGGTGTAACTATCTTTCCTATAGGCCATATCATTTCTATATCGTCTAGGTTCATTGGCGTATCCGGACGCACGAAGGTTTTCTCTATAGGGATTATTGGATTGATAAGAAGGAAATTTCTCCCAGGATTGATAATTTACATTGGGATCTGAGACGCAACAAGGACCTTTACACGCGGGCATGTAGGGTCCTTGTCTACTCAAAGGCACAGTATTTGCGGGTGGAATACGCGTTCCTGCGGTTCCCATATTACTAGCTACATTCATATTTGGTCCCACGACACGAGGCACGGGTCCATTTAATGAGATCTGATTTCTATGCGCCATTTCTTCGCTGAGACTGGCCACTGATCCATTTCTTAGGTCCACATTACTTGAGTCGTCAATCATGGAATTCATCGATGATGAAGCTCCATAATGACCTACACAACTTGACATGTGAACTAATGAGGTCAAAGGTGGCTCGACCAAACTATTCGGCCCACTCGGAGTATTATTCGGCGGCTGATAATTTCTTTGACTATAATTAATAACATCATTCTGTGACTTACTTAGACAATCAGAGCTGAGATTGAGACCATTCATCGACGAGGGACTGATGTTCGGGACATAGAGATGAGAACTAATGTTCTGTCCAGATTTTGCAGCATCCGATCCTCCAGACTGTAAGGCATTGTATTGCTGCCAGTCTGGTATGTTCCTGCTGTAGCTCATTGTACATTATTGGGTCGAGCGATTTCTGGATTCATTATCGTCCCTTATTTCCTTGAGGGATCTGCAGCAAGAGGCAGGGTATTTACCTAAAAAAAAAATAAGGCACATTAAAAAATTGACCAATAAAATATATTATAGAAATTTATTCTATTCATTAAATAAATTTATCTATTTGTCATCATATTAGTAAACAAAATAAAAAGTCAATTTTCCTAAACAATAGTTTCCCTCTTCAATAAATAATTCTATTCTTTACAAACAGTGTTGGTTAAAAAGGTAAATATCTCTTTTTAAACAAATTACTATTTTTAAAAGAGAAATATGTTTACTGAATTTCAAAATCAATAATTAAACACAGTATTAAATTTTTAAAAGAGGAATATTTTCACTCAATTTTAAAATCAATAATTTAACAGAAAAAATGCTATGTGAATTATTTTAAAACAATTTCAATTTGTTTATTCAAATTGTGCAAATTTAAACAAATTTTATAGGCAAGATAATTTGACAAAAAAAAAAAAAACTTCCAAATAATATTGAGTCGTAAATATTAAAATATAAGGAAATTGTAAAAGAAGAAATATATTTTCACATTAACTTTTAATAGAAAGAATATATCACAACTGAAAAACTTTAGGTATTAATATTATTTTTCAACCAAAAATTCAATAGCAAATGGTAAATATACAAAAAAATATATATAAAACTAAGTAAAAAATAATTATACATTAAGTATTAATTAATAATTATTTTAAACTAAAAATATGTAAAAATAGTGAAACATTAGTTTTCTTAAATAATTTTTAATTAAAAATGAAAATTAAATTTTATTTTCCAAAATATTTGAAAGAATTTTATATTAACGATAGAAAATGACAAAAAATTATTAATTTTATTATATTTAAAAAGTAGAAGGTGTCTATGATAGTGAACAAAATTGATACATGTGTAAATATAAAAAAAATAATTTAATGGTATCAAAAAGTAAACACCGAAATTGCTACTTATAACTTCATAATATGATTCAGGTTTTGAAGACCTTGTACATATGAATAGGTAGACATATCTGCTGATATGCAATTACAAGGACTTTTTATTTTCGAGGGAGAAAAAATAGTGTCAAATTTTAAGCTGAAAAATGTCCAAATTGACAAATAATTTTTACGATTGGAATAAATTTTCAAATTTCGAAATCAAAACTTAATTAAAACGCTATTATAAGGCACAAAAAAATTACAAATTGAAAAATTAATTCGTCAGTCTTTTAACAAATTCAATAATATATCTATTTTTAAATAATTAATATTATAACATTAAAAACAATATTAAAACAATATGAAATTTTCAATCGAAATTTCCGATGGGAAAAATAATTTTTTCTTGTGGGTTAAACAAAAAATTTCATAATTTGTCATTACCATAATTTTTATTGCAATTGATTCAAGATTTTTCATTACGAAATGAAAATATTTATGAATTTCTTTTCTGAAAAGATAACTCCTTTCACAAGTTAAAATAAATCTTACGAAAATTGAAAAAAAAAATATTTTAGTATTAAATCACCTCCATGAAGTTGGCTTCGACGCTCAGCGTCGAAAATTTTTTTTTGGTGATCAAATAAAATCTATATTATTTATTCACAGATTTT
>JUFY01007531.1:0-22062 GCA_001855655.1 Leptopilina clavipes
TTGAAGACGTCTGCGCATATCTTGTCTGTCGATTTGGTAAAAGGCCCTAAAAATTTATACGGTTTTGAAGAAATCGTACTAGGAGAACATGAAGAGGTAAGGGTATGCTAATTTTGCGTATGCGCAGAAAGTTTGAAGACAATTGCGCATATCTTACCTGTCGATTTGGTAAAAAGCCCTAAAAATTCATACGGTTTTGAAGAAATCGTACTAGGAGAACATGAAGAGGTAAGGGTATGCTAATTTTGCGCATGCGCACTATCAATCTCTTCATTTCGAAAAAGAGTCTCAAAATTCTAATTACGCGCATGCGCAGAAAGTTTGAAGTCTTCTGCGCATATCTTTTCTAAACTATTCTAGTTCTGCGCATGCGCAAAATCAATCTCACGATATTTTGAGAATTCCTAACAATTTATACAGTTTTCAAGCAGATATGACTAGGAGAACATGAAGAGGTAAGGGTATGCTAATTTTGCGCATGCGCAGAAAGTTTGAAGACAATTGCGCATATCTTACCTGTCGATTTGGTAAAAGGCCCTAAAAATTTATACGGTTTTGAAGAAATCGTACTAGGAGAACATGAAGAGGTAAGGGTATGCTAATTTTGCGTATGCGCAGAAAGTTTGAAGACAATTGCGCATATCTTACCTGTCGATTTGGTAAAAAGCCCTAAAAATTCATACGGTTTTGAAGAAATCGTACTAGGAGAACATGAAGAGGTAAGGGTATGCTAATTTTGCGCATGCGCACTATCAATCTCTTCATTTTGAAAAAGAGGCTCAAAATTCTAATTACGCGCATGCGCAGAAAGTTTGAAGTCTTCTGCGCCTATCTTTTCTAAACTATTCTAGTTCTGCGCATGCGCAAAATCAATCTCACGATATTTTGAGAATTCTTAACAATTTATACGGTTTTCAAGCAGATATGTACTAGGAGAACATGAAGAGGTAAGGGTATTCTAATTTTGCGCATGCGCAGAAAGTTTGAAGACAATTGCGCATATCTTACCTGTCGATTTGGTAAAAAGCCCTAAAAATTCATACGGTTTTGAAGAAATCGTACTAGGAGAACATGAAGAGGTAAGGGTATGCTAATTTTGCGCATGCGCACTATCAATCTCTTCATTTCGAAAAAGAGTCTCAAAATTCTAATTACGCGCATGCGCAGAAAGTTTGAAGTCTTCTGCGCATATCTTTTCTAAACTATTCTAGTTCTGCGCATGCGCAAAATCAATCTCACGATATTTTGAGAATTCTTAACAATTTATACGGTTTTCAAGCAGATATGACTAGGAGAACATGAAGAGGTTAGAGTATTCTAACTTTGCGCATGCGCAGAAAGTTTGAAGACAATTGCGCATATCTTACCTGTCGATTTGGTAAAAGGCCCTAAAAATTCATTCGGTTTTGAAGAAATCGTACTAGGAGAACATGAAGAGGTAAGGGTATTCTAATTTTGCGCATGCGCATTATCAATCTCTTTATTTCGTAAAAGAGGCTCAAAATTCTAATTACGCGCATGCGCAGAAAGTTTGAAGTCTTCTGCGCATATCTTTTCTAAACTATTCTAATTTTGCGCATGCGCACTATCAATTTCTTCATTTCGAAAAAGAGGCTCAAAATTCTAATTACGCGCATGCGCAGAAAGTTTGAAGTCTTCTGCGCATATCTTTTCTAAACTATTCTAGTTTTGCGCATGTGTAAAATCAATCTCACGATATTTTAAGAATTCCTAATAATTTATACGGTTTTCAAGCAGATAGGATTAGGAGAACATGAATATTTGTTTTTTTAGGTCTAACGTGGTAATTTTACTAGATCTTGTAATTGAACATAACCTATATGTTTTTTTACTCATTCGTAGTAACTTTATTGCTGTGCAAACTTTACGAAGTTTTAAATAATCATTGTGAATGTATTTTTACTACGGCGTGTTTTAATATAACCTCAAATAATATGCTATTTTACCACTCGCTTGTAAATTTGCATGCTTTTTTAGAAATGAAATATTACTTTAATTATATTTCATATTAAAGATAATTGTAATAATAAATAAGTAATTATTAAAGGAGTAACGGTACAGATTCTAATTAATCCATTAAAAAAGCTTTTATATATGTTTCTGATATGTAAAATGGATTTATCAGAAATGTTTACTTACTCATTATAAAAAATTTTAATTTCTTAAAAGTATATTAGAAATATTGATAACTTTTTTTATTCTATTTATACAATTTGTTACATGAATATTACGATGAATATAAATAACAATTAATAAAAATGATAAATATAACATAAAAGTAAAAAGAATTTTTTAAAACTTTTTTAAATTATAAAATTTTAATGAAGAACAAAAACACTTTTTGTTAAACTAACGAAAATTTAGCATCTCAATATTACAGTTTTTAATTTAACGTCTTACACACTTTATTTTATTTAAAGCAAACGAAAAATATTGACGACACAAAATGAGATGAAACTTCTGAGGAGCTCATTTGATAAAATTACATTCGGCATGATATTCTATTATTCTCAAAAAATAAAAATACAAGTCTGTAGTAATATTACCACGCGCATGTAAATTAAAAGAGGAATGTTTTTTTACAGTCCAATGTAAAATTACCACGTTAGACCTGGTGTAACTAATTTCCCACGTAGGACGTAGAAAATTTACACAAGACTGGTAAAACTACTATGTCGTACAACATAACCTTACTACCGTAGGTTAGAATACCTTGCTTAACGAAGTATATTTACTCGTACGACATAGTATTTCGATATTTTAATTACATGGTGTATGTTTTAATATACTGAATTTTTATTAAAAATCGCATCAATTTTGATGGCTAAAAGCAGTTAAAAGGAAGAAAAATAATCTGTTCTTACTCAAAAGCTAATAGGAGAACATGAAGAGGTTGGGGTAATCTAAAATACATTGCGCATGCGCATATAAAAATTTTTAGTAATAGTTTTCGAAATCTTCAGTATTGCGCATGCGCGACATTAATATTTTTATTACTGCGCATGCGCAAATTAAAAAATTTTCTACTACAGTAGCTGAAAATTTTAATGTGCGCATGCGCAAGGAAGTTTAGAATACCACAACCTCTTCCTGTTCTCCTATTAGCTTTCTTATCAAAACCATATTATTTTTCTTCCTTTTTCTCTGTATTTCGAAAAAGGGCTCAAAATTAGTTAGATTTTTGGACAAATCTGATTAGGATAACATGAAGAGGTTAGGGTATTCTAACTTTGCGCATGCGTAGAAAGTTTGAAGACTTCTGCGCATATCTTATCTGTCGATTTGGTAAAAGGCCCTAAAAATTCATACGGTTTTGAAAATATCGTACTAGGAGAACATGAAGGGGTAAGGGTATTCTAATTTTGCGCATGCGCAGAAAGTTTGAAGACTTTTGCGCATATCTTATCTGTCGATTTGGTAAAAGGCCCTAAAAATTCATACGGTTTTGAAGAAATCGTACTAGGAGAACATGAAGAGGTAAGGGTATGCTAATTTTGCGCATGCGCACTATCAATCTCTTTATTTCGAAAAGAGGCTCAAAATTCTAATTACGCGCATGCGCAGAAAGTTTGAAGTCTTCTGCGCATATCTTTTCTAAACTATTCCAGTTCTGCGCATGCGCAAAATCAATCTCACGATATTTTGAGAATTCTTAACAAATTATACGGTTTTCAAGCAGATATGACTAGGAGAACATGAAGAGGTAAGGGTATTCTAATTTTGCGCATGCGCAGAAAGTTTGAAGACTTTTGCGCATATCTTATCTGTCGATTTGGTAAAAGGCCCTAAAAATTCATACGGTTTTGAAGAAATCGTACTAGGAGAACATGAAGAGGTAAGGGTATGCTAATTTTGCGCATGCGCAGAAAGTTTGAAGACTTCTGCGCATATCTTGTCTGTCGATTTGGTAAAAGGCCCTAAAAATTCATACGGTTTTGAAAATATCGTACTAGGAGAACATGAAGAGGTAAGGGTATGCTAATTTTGCGCATGCGCAGAAAGTTTGAAGACAATTGCGCATATCTTACCTGTCGATTTGGTAAAAGGCCCTAAAAATTCATACGGTTTTGAAGAAATCGTACTAGGAGAACATGAAGAGGTAAGGGTATGCTAATTTTGCGCATGCGCACTATCAATCTCTTCATTTCGAAAAAGAGTCTCAAAATTCTAATTACGCGCATGCGCAGAAAGTTTGAAGTCTTCTGCGCATATCTTTTCTAAACTATTCTAGTTCTGCGCATGCGCAAAATCAATCTCACGATATTTTGAGAATTCTTAACAATTTATACGGTTTTCAAGCAGATATGACTAGGAGAACATGAAGAGGTTAGGGTATTCTAACTTTGCGCATGCGTAGAAAGTTTGAAGACTTCTGCGCATATCTTATCTGTCGATTTGGTAAAAGGCCCTAAAAATTCATACGGTTTTGAAAATATCGTACTAGGAGAACATGAAGAGGTAAGGGTATTCTAATTTTGCGCATGCGCAGAAAGTTTGAAGACTTTTGCGCATATCTTATCTGTCGATTTGGTAAAAGGCCCTAAAAATTCATACGGTTTTGAAGAAATCGTACTAGGAGAACATGAAGAGGTAAGGGTATGCTAATTTTGCGCATGCGCACTATCAATCTCTTCATTTCGAAAAAGAGTCTTAAAATTCTAATTACGCGCATGCGCAGAAAGTTTGAAGTCTTCTGCGCATATCTTTTCTAAACTATTCCAGTTCTGCGCATGCGCAAAATCAATCTCACGATATTTTGAGAATTCTTAACAATTTATACGGTTTTCAAGCAGATATGACTAGGAGAACATGAAGAGAACTCGTACGACATAGTATTTCGATATGTTTAATTACATGGTGTATGTTTTAATATACTGAATTTTTTAACAGTGTACCTAAGAAGCAAAAAATTATAGGTTATGTTTGTCATTTTGAAAGTGAAAGTACATGAAGAGGATTAACTTTCAATGCAAAATAATGATTTTTAAGTTTTTCTTATATCTAAAATATTCAATAAAAATTATTTTTCATTTTACAAAATAAAAATATAATCCTTTAATCAAGGTAAAACAATCATAAACATAACCTATAATTTTTTGCTTCTTAGGTACCTTTCTTCGCGTCGCGTCACAAATGGTTTTTTAGATTAAAATGGAAATTAAAATGGGAATTAAAATTATCGGGTAAAATTAAATTAATTTCCCTTTAAAAGGAAAATTAATTGAAGCGAAGAAATGAAGTTCCTCATCTCAATGTAATATTAAAGACGTTTCATTGAACTTTACAGCTCGCTTAACCCCTTTTTGACTAAACACCTTCGAAACACGAAGTAAGTAGTTGAATGTTAATCTTGAATGACAAAACCTTCTAGAATACAAACCTCACAATCTCAGTCAGATAAATCGTTTTCAAACTCCCTTTCTTGCATTCAATTGTTGGCAGTTTCAATTGTTGGTACTTTCAATTGTTGAAAGTTTCGATCACTGCTTTTAATTAATTGTAGTTTCAAACGCTATAAATTTTCATTGTTGACAATTTCAATTAAATTTCTTTCAGAGAAAATAGAAAGAAAAAGACAGGATTAACTGTGAATTGGAATTAAAATTTCAATTATAGTCAATAGTGTTATAGTTTTAAAGTGCTTCCATAGTTAGGGGGTTAAGATTCTGGTCTTTAGATATTAGGGTCGAGGGTTCGATTCCCGGAGCTTGGGGATATTTTTCCCCCCAAGTACAATGAGTAAAAAATTAAATTACTTTGGGTGTAGAAAATAGACTTATATATTTGTTTAATTTAAATAAATGGGATTACAAAGTGTTGTTTTTTATAGCGTTTTGAAGTTGGTTAAATGTAAGTAGTATTAGTCAATTTTGGTCAGACAACATACTTCCTAATACTAGAAATTTAGTTTCAGTAGTAGAAGTCAATGTTGGTCAGACAAAATCCTTTTAAATTCTTTTAATTCACTGCCAGTAGTATAAGTCAATATTGGTCAGACAAAATACTTTAAAATTTTTTTAATTCACTGTCAGTAGTATAAGTCAATTTTGGTCAGACAAAAACCTTTTAAATTTTTTGTAATTCACTGTCAGTAGAAAAATTAATATATTCTTTAATTTAAATAAATGCGATGGTCATAAACAAAGACTGGACAATTTATTGAAATCAGGTAATAGAATTTCAAAAAAACCATTAAATTGAAATCACAATTACTGAGAATTACGAATGGGAAATTACCATAAACTGTGAAGTACCATAGCATTGAAAGTATCAGCGAAAAAAAAGTTCGTTTGATCTTTTTTTTTTTTTCAAATTTTCAACGACTCGAAGAGCATTTTAGTTTTTGTACTCTTTTGTTAAAATATGCAAGGCAAAGCAATTATGTAAAGGAGAGGATTCGTCGGTCTGACTTGGCCTTAATCTCAAACGTCTAGCAACATTTGAAATTCAAAATTATGTCGCAATTTCAAGTGCGACAGTATAAATTTAACCAGAGTGCTATTTGATGAGAAATTCGTTACATGTTGAACGTGTAGAAATAAGAAAATTGTTTGATGGGAAGAATTTTTTTCTTTTGAAAAATATGTATATGAAAAAAAATCATTATATGGATTAAATTGCAATCTATATCAAAGTCAATTTTCGTCTTCTCTATATATTGTCTATTGTATAAGGAACCGCAATGCAGTACCTGCAAGAAACTATAGAAGCAGAACTTTAACCCTTTCACGTAAAAACCTCACAAGATTTTGCTTCAATCTCCTTTCTTCTCTTTTCCTGTTCTTGTTTATCTTCCTTTAATAAAGTTTAATCTTTCTTGTAAACAAACTTTCGACACGTATTATAGACTGCTAGACGCTTTTTAGAAACGAAGCAGTTGAATAATAATCATTTCAGCAAAACAGTTTCGTTTTTCTATTTCTTTTTTTTGTCTTAAAAATTTTTAATCCCTTTTCTTTAAAATTAAGTCTTATTAATTATTATTAATCCGGTTAAATGAAAATTCAGTTAAATAAAAATTCGGTTAATTAAAAATTCGGTTAATTAAAAATTCGATTAAATGAAAATTCGGTTAAATGAAAATTGAATTAAATGAAAATTCAGTTAATTAAAAATTTGATTCAATGAAAATTCAATTAGATGAAAATTCAGTTAAATAAAAATTCGATTCAATGAAAATTCAGTTAAATAAAAATTGAATTAAATGAAAATTCAGTTAAATAAAAATTCGGTTCAATGAAAATTCGATTAGATAAAAATTCAGTTAAATAAAAATTGAATTAAATGAAAATTCGATTCAATGAAAATTCAGTTAAATAAAAATTGAATTAAATGAAAATTCGGTTAATAAAAATTCGATTAAATGAAAATTCGGTTAAATACAAATTGAATTAAATGAATATTCGGTTAAATGAAAATTGAATGAAATGAAAATTCAGTTATTTAAAAATTCAGTTAATTAAAAATTCGATGAAATGAAAATTCAGTTAAATAAAAATTGAATTAAATGAAAACTGGGCTAAATAACAATTCATTTAAATAAAAATTGATTGTCTAATGATTCGAATAATTAGAAATTCAATTAAATAAAATCACAAAGATATGAAATAAAATACAGGCAGATGAAAATGATGGAATTGAAATCTTATGGTTCAGATAAGAATTGATATTCCGAACAGAAGACTTGACTAAATAACCAGAGCATTTAGGTTTGGACATCGACAAACTTGAGAAATGTTAACTTGGAAATGGCAAACCTATTTGGTTAGGGAGCTGCTTTGAATTATTCATCGAGTTTCGCTAAATGGATAATACTCTTCGATCGCTATGCAAAATGGACTTCGTGTCTTATAATGGTTTTTATTTTTAACTTATGGGAAAATTCTTCCCAACTTTAAACATTTTCCAGATAGATGAAAAATATTACAATTAGTACTTAAAATTTGTTTAACCAAATTAAAAACCTTATTCGAAATCAAGAGTTCAAAAAGAGTAAAAAGTGATGTTTGTAAAAAAAAAAAAAAATACAAGAAAATAAAACCGTTGTCAGCACAAATTTTCATCAAGATTTGTTGGAATCATCAAAAAGTTCCGATGGGTTTTGAAATTATCTTTAGAAAGAAGAAGGATTTGTGGAGGTGCTATCCATTAATTCGATTGGTTGAAATTGCAATCTAGAGCAAACCACACACTGGGGAATTCAACAGGGAGAGGGGGGAGGGGAGGGTGACTGTGCAATGTGCTCTCTCTCCACGATCGATGTAGAAGTGTGCTAATTGAATTGTGCATGGCGAATCGAAAGCGATCTTGATCAAGATGAGACCATGTTCGACTTTATGCAGGCAAACTCCAATGGAAAACCCACTTCAAAAGTGATTAGTGGCAAAGGATGTCATACATTCCTATTTACAAGTCTTTTAGACATTTCATCCGTACTAATACGGTTCCAAATTACTGTCTGTGACTGACAATTTTTCCTTTTTTGCTACACCCTAACTTAAATTCGTTAATTTCCGAAAAAAAAAATTTTCCTTTTCAACAATGAAATTTTTTCCTCAAGCCAAAAAAATTATTCCACTCGCTAATTTTTCTTTTTACGAATGAAATTTTTGGGGGACATTTTTTCTCGAGCCTAAGAAAAATCATTGTAAAATAATTTTGAGGAAAGAAAATATTTTTTTTTTAATATAGATATGAAAATAAACTTACCTTCTTGTTCGACAATGAAAATTTGATAGTCGATTTGCTGACGCAATAAAATTGGATGCAAATTGTAAAGAAGTGTTTGCAAATGTTGAGGTCTATCGCGAAATGGAATGATAATGGCAACGTGATGTCTGGTGATACAATTCGTGGGAAATCCTCTGCCGCCTGGTTTCACTCTTGTGAAATTTTTCTCCATGATTGAAAGCTCTGGCGGTGTTTTAATGACGAGAACCGGGCCAACTGGAAAATAAAAAAATAAAATCAATTTTCAATCGGAATTTAATTTATGATCAAAGCGCAATTTTTAACTATATATATAGAGCGAGTATATATATGTATACACACTAGACAAAGAAAACAAAATTTATATATCGAGTCATTGAAAAAAGTTATTTACTTCAGTAAATAAATAAACAAATAAATAAATTTCCCTCTGAAAATCAACGAGACGAAAAATAAATAAAGAAATTAAAAATCATAAATAACAAGTGGAAAAATTTTGCCCAATTTGCGAAAATAGAATGTCAAAAATAAATAAAAAAAAAAAAAATTAAATAAATTTTCCTCTGAAAATGAATAAAAATAATAAAAATTTATAAAATCAAAAAATGTAAAATTTATAATAAATACAAAATAGATAAAAGATAAAACTAATGAATTTATAATAAATGTAAATAATAAGAGAAATTAATTTATAATCTACACTGAAAAAAATGTATCTGATTTAAATAACTAATTACTTGTCTATTATCAAATAAATATTTACTTGAATCAAATAAACTTTATTTAAATCGAATAAACTTTATTTAAATCAAATAAACTAATTGAATCAATAATTTCTGTATTTGAATCGAATAACATTTAATTGACTCAAATAAAATTTTTTTTATACAAGTAAATTATTATATTAACAATTTTTATAATAAATTATAAATAAATATTATAAATTAAATAAATTATTTGATAATAGACAAGTAATCGGTTATTTAAATCAAATAAATTTTTTTTCACTGTATACAAATTAAATAAAAGAAATAATTAAATGTTTAAAAAAAAATTATAAGTGGATGAAAATTTACATATAACGGTTACAAATGGTGGAGTGCAAAAAAAATCGTATCTATCAAAATTCGAATCAATATAGATACACAAAGGACATTAATTACCTGCATGATTAAGCCCGTTTCTAATTAGTCCGAAAACTAATTGCTTGTCTAAGTTAACGATCTGTTATTAGAGGAGATACTCTCATTTCAATGTATACATTTGTTCACACAGTATTAATTACTTACATGGAAATAAGTATTATTCAAGTAAAAAAAAAGCAAACGAGTCGGAAAAACGAAAAAAAAAGTTCACTTAAAAATAATTAAATAATACTGAATATAATTGTCGAGATTAAAATATTTAATTTCTCATTTAATAAACTGTCGTTTTTCTCTATTCAGAGAGAAACAAAGGAGAAATGAACATTTTTTTTTTATTTCTTATTTTTACATAGAATTCCAATAAGAAACAAGAAAGCTTTTCCATTTTACCATCGCAAGTAAATGGCTTTTAAAAGAAACTTCTTTGAATTTGTTTTTGAGAGTACAAAAGCTCTTTTCGAATGTAAATATCAATTCTACAATGCAAATTTCATTTTCTTGGGGAGGAAAATTTACTCTCATTTTTGTTTTTATTTTATTGCAGTAGTTTTTTTCTGCATTTTTATCTGTTTATATTTTGTCTTTGATACTTTGATTCTCATCGTTTTGAAAAAAGATATTAATTTTGTTGTAAATAAATACCTAATAAAAATTATAAATATTCGAAATATTATTATTATTATAAATATTCTAAATATAATAATTATTATGAATAATCTAAATATTATAATTATTATAATATTCTAAATATTCTAAATATAATAATTGTTATAATTATTATAAATATAATAATTATTTTAAATATTCTAAATATTATAATCATTATAAATATTATAAATATTATAAATATAATAAGTGTTATAATTATTATAAATATTCTAAATATAATAATTGTTATAATTATTATAAATATAATAATTGTTTTAAATATTCTAAATAGTATAATCATTATAATTATTATAAATATAATAATTATTTTAAATATTCTAAATATTATAATCATTATAATTATTATAAATATTCTAAATATAATAATTGTTATAATTATTATAAATATAATAATTATTTTAAATATTCTAAATTTTAAAAAAAATTTTTAAAAAATTACTTTCCGCAGTTGTCAGTCTGTCGACAGTGAAACGTTAAAATTTGTTAAAACTCTTTTCAATTTCACAGTCCTTTAACGTTTGCCACTCAGAGGAGTTTTAATTAAAACTTGACGATTTTCGGTTGTATATGCAACTCTGAAAAAAAAGAAGTTCTCATTCTCCTTTCTTTTTGTAGCAACGTATTTAATTATTGTAATCGTGGAATTAACAGTAGGTGAAAGGGTTTCACTTGAAAGTCACTTTGCCTAAGCTTTTGGATTCATTAACGTTCCAAACTCGAAGGGAGCAACTCCATTTAGAATTTGAGAACAAGTTGAAAGTCCATTCGTCGTCGACGTTGACAACGACAGTCGAGTGGTATTTGTTAAGTGAAGATCTTCATCGTATCTCTCTATCTATATACGTTTAACTTACCGAGATTTGGTGGAATAAGAGGACATTGCTGTTGAATTGTCGTGTCTGTGACGTTTGGCATTGAGGTATTTGAAATTGCTGGATTTCCTATTCCCATTGACGTGCCAGCCGAATTCCCCAAAGAAATTGTTTCAACTTTCGAGGAGGAAGAAGAAGAGAAGGAAGAAGAGGAGGAATCATTGCCAGCCCGAATCGCAACCTCAGATATAACGGAGGCTGGCGGAATACTTGAATTTCCCGTAATGCTCGATGTTGCCTCGGGTTTATAAATAATTAATCCCCGTGGATGACCCTTGTAATAACTGGTTGAATATCTGTAATCAATGGTTGAAAAAAATTAATTAATTAATCATTAATCGTCGAAAAAGTAAAAATAAAACTTTAATCACCATAATTGATTGTCGATAGTAAATTTTATGAACCAGGCATATTTTCTTTTTTTTTAATCTTTCTTTTCATATCTTCAGGAATGATAAAATGAAGATGTCACTGCTTCGTTATGATAGTGGTCAGATATAATTTAATTACTCTCTACACTTTGAAATTAAGGGGTTCTTATCTACAATTATGCGGATCACAAAATACCAGTTAACCCCTTGACTCTTAATTATTGCGGTTAATCAAGCCGCGAGCATTTTGTCAACAGGTTTCATTATATCAGACCGAGTCATTTTAATATTCAGTTACAATCACGAGTCTTTTTTTTATTACGTTCGTTAATTAAATAATTAATTAATTAATGGTAATTTTGGTTTAAAAAAAATTTTGTTACCAAAAATGTTAATGTGATGTTATTAAACTGGTTGTTCTCGACTATATGGTTACAATTATTGGTAACAAATGTTTACCATCTATAATTGTTACCAAATATGGTTGTAAGTCTGTATTTGTTACCAAATATGGTTGTAACAACTATAATTGTTACCAAATATGGTTGTAAGTCTGTATTTGTTACCAAATATGGTTGTAACAATTATAATTGTTACCAAATATGGTTGTAACTATTATAATTGTTACCAAATATGGTTGTAACAACTATAATTGTTACCAAATATGGTTGTAAATCTGTATTTGTTACCAAATATGGTTGTAACAACCATAATTGTTGCCAAATATGGTTGTTACCAAATATGATTATTATCAACACCAAATGTTACAAAATATGGTTGCTATAAACAGTGATAAATATTAAAAATCACACTAAAATTTTTGTCAGTTAAAAATTAAAATTAAGAACAACCATCTGTAATGTTGAATATGCAGGATTTATTTTTTTGTTTTGTAAAAAAAAAAATACGGATCATCATCACTTCAAGTTTTATTTTATGAAATTTCAAGGCATAATATTTTCAAGAAATCCCGAGTCTCTTGCTTCTCAAGCCAATAGACATGCTTCGCTTTTATATAACAGAGAGGAAGGTGTGAGCACTCAAGTTGGCTCCTCTCTCGACCTAATTTTCCAAGACTTTATCATTTCAAATAGAAATATGTATATATATATATATAAAGGAGCAATAAAATTTAATTAAACTTGACAATTTTAAGTCATGGCACTATTCTCTAGGAGGATCAGTGTTGGTATATTATGCGACAGGAGTATAACATAAGCTGAAGCAATTTAGAATTCATTTTCACTGAATCAACAGGACAAAGTCGAAACAATATCACGAGCTTAATCGTTATTATATCACGACTTAGTTAAATATCTTCCAAGATAAAAGCTTCATGAAATTTTGTCAACAGGGCAAATTTTCAAATTAATTGTTACAATAATGTTGGATACAAATTGACAGTAATTGTAAATTTGTGTTAATTCAATTGTAGTTAGCAATTGTAACAAATTTTTTAACAAAATTGTTGTAATTACCACTCGTTAGATTACTGCGATTTTAGTAACTAACGTTTGTTACAAAACTGGTAGTTATAGCAATGGTAGTTACAAAAACTGGTAGTAACAACAATGGTAGTTACAAGACTGGTAGTAACAACAATGGTAGTTACAAAAACTGGTAGTAACAACAATGGTAGTTACAAAAACTGGTAGTAACAATAATGGTAGTTACAAAAACTGGTAAATTTTCAAAAATCAATTGCCCCAAATGCGAAAAAAATTTCTAAAATAACTTTCAATGGAAATTGTAATAAATGTAATAATATTTCTACAAACTTTTGATCTATTTATTATAAAGTTTTTTAATTAAATTCTTATTTGCCTAAAGTTGTTTTGCTTATACTGTGAAATGATAATACAATCATATCTGACAGTGTTAGAGTAAGTACATGCCTGACTGATGATTCACAGGGACAGCCAGTGTCTTTAGAGAATAGATATGAATGTATATGTGTGCTTTTGTACACGCCAACAAGTTAGTTCATCTAATATCAAATGTTTAGATTAGCATAGTTCAATTATAACATATAAGAATATTTACTTAATTTCAATATTTTTTTTATTCTTTTTCACTATTTAGAATTTTAAACCAGGCTGGAATAAATAATTTATTTTTTTCTACTTTTTTTCTTTCAATTTTTTAATCCGAAAGTGAGAAAATAAATTGTTATCAACTTGCAAAGTGAATTTACATCTAGATTAATATTAAATTAAGAAGGAAAATAAAAAAAAAATTTATAAAGAAAGATAATTCATTGCAGAGATAAATTAAAAATTAAAATTACTGTAAATTAAAAGATTAAATATTAAAACAGTGAACTAAAGAAGTATAAATTTTAAATGAATAAATTGGTTGTAACTACTATTGTAACTATCCATTTTTTAATACCAATGATTATTAATTAAAAAAACAATTTTTCCCAATCGAATGTATTTTACTTTTTTTAGTTTTTTTTTAGTTTCAAATATATTTTAGTTCATTAAAACAATCAGTTATTAACACTATCAGTAAGATACATAAGCACATGTGTCACATGAGTTACGCCCTCTATTGATATCATTAAATAAAAAAATACAAAAGACAAAAAACATACAGACGAAACTAAATAAACTGTTTAACACGCGAATAATTTACCGCACTAAAATATTATATACATACAAAAAAAAAATTCTTACAATTAAAATAATTCTGATAAATATATTTTTTGAAATCTAGACTAAATTCAGATCGTAAACGCAACACGCAAAGGGGCGTTGGTCTTTTAAATCGATTAAATCTATATATATATATATAACGTAAATCTATATATATAACGTATTGAAGTCATTCAAGAGAATTTCAAAAGTATTGACGTATTTATATCTAATGAAATGTCAAAGGTCAAATCCTAATTTAAAATTCTTTACTATTTTAATAGGTATTACATTTTTTACATTTGAAAACAAGAGGGAAAATTTTATTCCAAATCATTTTTTTTACTATTTTTTTTCAGGAATCGTTAATCAAGTTACAAATAACATTACAAACTAAAATTACCACCGATAATCATAGTTACAATCAATGTCAATTAAAGTTATTAATTAGATTAATGGTTATTTTCTAAAAGAAAACACCATTAATTATGTAACAACCATTGGTAAAAAAAACAAAAAAAAAAAACGAAAAATAGGAAAGGAAATTTAAACTTTTACAAAAATATAAAAACTTTGAAATTCTCAACGAATTATTTTGGACATAAAACTTTAATAAAAAAAATGTAATGGTGCAATTGGATGGTTGACTCGAGAAATTGTTTATTTCCAAGTGGGATTTCCTTAATTGTATTCAGCATTAACTGGTTCATTTATTAAAACGTTATAGCCACTATTCAACAGTTTTTTTTCTTTTCCTTTCCTTTCTTTTTTTTGGGGGGGAATTGCAGAACCTCTTGTTATTACCCACCTGCTTTACAAAGTGCTCAGTACGCGAGGAAACTTAGACTCGTTATTCTTCTTTATTTCTCGTTATTACACTACGCGATTCTCTCCGCGCAAATACTGAACTACCCTTACGTGTAGAGGATAAAAAGTCTAATTCAGTTTATTTGGCCGGGAAAAAATGCCATTATTTTTTACACAGAAATATCCTATATATATATATAAACACTTTATTAAAATGCTCACGGCAAACAAAAATATTTCATATTCATATCTCCTATCGTATATTATGTATGTTATATAGAATTTTTAAAACGAAAACTATTAGTCAAGATGATATGCTTATAGAATTTTAATAGAAAAATTTTGTAAAATCCGGGAAAATTTTATCAACTCCTATATTAATTTCTTCTGTTTTTATATTCTACGTGCAGCAAATATTTTACTGTCAGTAGAGAAATACAATTTTAGTCAGACAACATACTTCCTCATTCTAGAAATTTAATTTCAGTAGTATAAGTCAACTTCTTTTAAATTCTTGCAATTTACTGTCAGTAGTATAAGTCAATTTTGGTCAGACTAAATCCTTTTAAATTTTTGTCATTCACTGCCAGTAGAACAATTTAATTTTGGTCAGACAAAATCCTTTTAAATTCTTTTAATTCACTGTCAGTAGTATAAGTCAATTTTGGTCAGACAAAATCCTTTTAAATTCTAGAAATTTAGTTTCAGTAGTATAAGTCAATTTTAGTCAGACAACATACTTCCTAATTTTAGCAATTTAGTTTCAGTAGTATAAGTCAATTTTAGTCAGACAACGTACTTCCTAATTTTAGAAATTTAGTTTCAGTAGTATAAGTCAATTTTTGGTCAGACAAAATCCTTTTAAATTTTTGTCATTCGCTGTCAGTAGTATAATTTAATTTTGGTCAGGCAAAATCCTTTTAAATTCTTTTAATTCAATGTCAGTAGTATAACTCAATGTTGGTCAGACAAATACTTTTAAATTCTTTTAATTCACTGTCAGTAGTATAAGTCAATTTTGGTCAGACAAAATCCTTTTAAATTCTTGTAATTTACTGTCAGTAGTTATTAAAATTAATTTCTGTAAAAATAATTAACACTGACTTGCATTAATTTGAATTTTAAGTTACAGTTTACGGACTAATTAATGATGAAAAAAATTAATTTGCGTTATTATTCACTTAAATGTCAGCTATATGCATTATTATACCACGTAAGGCGTACATGGGTAACTCAACCCCATTAGTTACGTTGCGACGAGCTATGATGAAAATCGCGAATAAATATGATTTATGCGTGCATAATGGAATTTGATAAACATGTAATGGGCGTGTGAACTTTCACGAAGCTTGTTTACAGGACGTTGAAGAGCGAAACGAAATATACTAAATTGCTCTCTGAATATTATATATCTCTATGTGGCTACTAATTTCCTCTAGGTTTGATATTCAATAAATTCATCAATGTAACCATTCCAATTGTTTTTCTCTCAAACCCGAAAAAATTTTTTATCGAAATATTGAAATTCGATTTGTAATTTTTATAATATTAGAAACATATCTTTTTCTTTTAAATATTATTTTCATCTTCTTTCATTCTAAATTCTAAACAACCATAGACATTATGGTAGTTACTACCATTGTAATTTGTAAGTTAATCAATAATAGTTACAATCAATGGTAGTTCAAAGCAATGGTTGTTACAATAAACGTAGTTACATTGAATGGTAGTTACAATCAATGGTTGTTTCAATTAATGGTTGTTACAATCAATGGTTGTTTCAATTAATGGTTGTTACAATTAATGGTTGTTACAATCAATGGTAGCTCAAAGCAATGGTTGGTAACGACAATCAATGGTAGTTACAAAAATTAAATTCAGTTGCAACAATTACTTATAATTACAGAAATTAATGGTAGTAAGAATTAATCTAATTAATAGTAGTTACAAAAAAGTTTTCCCACTTACTACTTATTGAAAAATTTATTAAACAATAATTTTATTCTCGAGAATGAAAAATAGTCATTTTTTTTCGTTTTTTCTTGAGGAGGATTGTAAATTCATTTAAAGATTAGGATGCTGAGTGTATGGGGAAGAAACTCAAGAGAATCGATTGATCTTGGAGTCTTTGAGATGAGAGAGGCGCCAGGAGAAATCTCATTACTCGCTTGTAACGAGGTACATAGCAACTGATAGTGTGTGTGTGTGTGTGCCCTTCGCGAGTTTGGCTACGCGGAACAATTTATGGCACGGTATAATGGGAAATAATCGGTTACTTGTCGATGCTAGACGATTATCCCAGATTCCTCTTTTGACCCTCAAGGAGCATTGATTTCGTAACTCGCCCTCAAGCTCCGATCCTGGCAATTATTCACAATCTGAAAGCCAGTTAGAAACTGATAATAACTCTCCAACTAATTTTACAACTTCACTTCTTGCTTGAAAAAAAAATCCTTTTTATTAAAAAAGAAAAAAGGATTATTTTAAACTAAAAAAATTGTTCTAATTTTTCTTAAAAATTTTTTATTATTCCTTTTCAACATTTTTATAGAAATTTACAATTTCTCTCCTCAAAAAGTCACTTTTCCGTTTTCCTTTCAAACTTCCCCCCCACTCTAAAAAAATTCCTCTTAAAGGAAAACAATTTTTTTTTCTTTTATTTCCTCAAATTTCAGATAATGGACAATTGTAATTTATTTGTGGTTACGTTAAGTTATAAACTGCCTAGACTTGACATTTTGGATTTGAAAAATTGTTGTCAGATGCGACAAATTGTGTAACTTGTTTATATATATATGATGCATATGTTTCAACTCGGGAGTAAAAGTAGCACGGTGACCTGAAAATTAATCGATATAGGCGGAAAGCACAGATTCTAAAATACCCTGTCACGTTTTTCTAGATGAAAATTTATATCTTTAAAGGCTAAAATTTTAAAAATGGGGAAAAAAAATTTTTAGCATATAGAAAGAAAAATTCACTGAAAATACCAAAAATTAGAACTACTAGAAATTGTAACTTTAGAAAATTTGTTTAATTTAAATAAATGGGATTACAAATATTGTTGTTTTTTATAGCGTTTTGAAGTTGGTTGAATGTCAGTAGTATTAGTCAATGTTGGTCAGACAAAATACTTTAAAATTTTTGTCATTCACTGTCAGTAGTATAAGTCAATTTTAGTCAGACAAAATCCTTTTAAATTCTTTTAATTCACTGTCAGTAGTATAAGTCAATTTTTGTCAGACAAAATCCTTTTAAATTCTAGAAATTTAGTTTCAGTAGTATAAGTCAATTTTAGCCAGACAACATACTTCCTAATTTTAGCAGTTTAGTTTCAGTAGTATAAGTCAATTTTAGTCAGACAAAATACATTGAAATTCTAGAAATTTAGTTTTAGTAGTATAAGTCAATTTTAGTCAGACAAAATCCTTTTTTAGAATTCTAACAACCAACGATTATAATTGTAAGTATCACTGAATGTAACAACCATTGATTTCAATATAAAAGATTGTTAAAGAGACGGGAGGAGTGGAGGGCTTCTTGGAAATATTCAACACAAGAAAAAGAAAAATGTTGCGGAAAAAAAAACTTACCGTGTGGCGTTAATGGTGAATATTGTCTCGATTGAGCGTCGATCGAAGATTCCGCTGAGTAGATATTGAATGGCAATAAGGGTCAGTACGACACAGGCGAGGGCCTTGTAAGCATGGGCCCAATGCCTCACTGCCACGGCTGTGGCCAAAGTCATTGCATATACGTGACACCATTACTGTTTCGCTTATTGATGAATGAGTCGCGGCTTTTTCCCTTTTTTTTTTTTTTTTTATTTTGCTTTTGGTTTTTCTTTTTTGCTTTTTTGGTTCCCTATTAATTTTCAAATCTGTCTCCACGTTGAGCAACAAAAAATAAACCACTGGCACCACTTCCGAGAATGCGGCATCATCCAAGGCACACTTCCGCTTACAAGCATCACCACCAAAAATATAGAGAGATGAATTATCCTTCAGGAGATTATCCTGCAACAAGAATTTTACATTCAATTAAAGTTCGAATATTAAGTCAGAAAAATAATTGCAAAAAATAATCCCCATGCAAAAAAAATTAATATAATAATTATATAATATAATAATTAAAATTAATAATTATAATTATTATTATATTTTTATAATATAATAATAATAATATTATTATTATTTGACATTTCAAAGTAATAATAAATAATAATAATAATAAATATCGTATAATATACATAATATTGTAATATATAGTAAAATATTATTGTATATAATATGGAAAAGCGATGGAATTTAAGGGAAAATGACTACAAACTGAAGGTCAGTATCAATTACTAGTAGTGGCACGGGTTTTCAATCTCTATGTTAATTTGCCTGAAGCGTATAGAATGCCATGATATTTATAGACACATTTTCACCTTTGTGTGCCAAGTAATCTTAACTGAATGGAAGCGTTTCTATGCCCGTTTTAGTATCGAAGAGAATTGCACAATCATCGATTTGCGACCACGTACAATCGGTATATAACTTTAAAGAGCGAACATTCGAGCCGCTTTAGCGTGACAAAGTTACGTGATAAAATATATATATACATATAAAATATAAAGTTTTCCATCATTTTTTTTTTTTTTGAATTAAAAAAAAGAATTCCTCGAAAAAAGATTTACGATTTTTTATCGAAAGAATCGTTGATGCAAATTTAATGAGAAAAAGAAGTTTTCAATATAGACGATAAGAAAAAGAAGATGGGAAAAAAAATTGTAACATTTGTTCGAAATCAGTTTGTCACTGTCAGAAAAAAAAATGTAACTACCATAATAAAATTTCATAAAAATGGTAAATTTTAGATAAGTTACAAATACTGGAAATAAAAAATTTAGGATAGGTTTTTATTACCCGAAGTTAAAAGTTTTAATAATTGTGAATACATGCAACATAAGTTACAAAAACCAAAAGTTACAAGTACCATAAGTTATAAGTAACAAAAGTTACAAAAACCAAAGGTTACAAGTATTAAATGCTACAAAAACCAAAAGTTACAAGTACCAGAAGTTATAAGAACCAAAAGTTACAAAAACCAAAAGTTACAAGTACTAAAAGATACAAAAACCAAAAGTTACAAGTACCAGAAGTTATAAGAACCAAAAGTTACAAAAACCAAAGGTTACAAGTACTAAAAATTACAAAAACCAAAGGTTACAAATATTAAATGCTACAAAAACCAAAAGTTACAAGTACTAAAAGATACAAAAATCAAAAGTTACAAAAACGGAATGTTACAAGTAATTTTCAGGTACCAAAATTTTGCAAATACCATATAATTTTTAAATACCAAGAGATGTATTAACAATATAATTTGAAACTACCATAATCTGTAATTAGCATAATTTGCCTCAGTGGAAAATTTTGCAAAATAAAACATTAAAGAAGAAGAATATATATATGTAAGATAAAAAAAAAATTTTAATTCATTCGCATTTAAAATGCAAATGTATTTAAATATAAAAGTCGTTCACATCTGAATTTACATATCAGAAACAATTAATTTTAAGATTGCTGATGCAATACTCATTTTACAGTGGAATAACTTCTTGAAAGCTTTTGGCTTTTCAACATTGCAGAAAGGGAAAAGTCTATTACAAAGTCTTGAAAGCTTTTGGCTTTTCAACATTGCAGAAAGGGAAAAGTCTATTACAAAGTCTTGAATATGAGAATTGGTTTTTGGTGCAGAGTGTGTTTTTCAAAAAGCTGAATCAACGAAAACTATATCTTTACTCCATCTCTCTCTCTCGTGGATTTATATTATAAGAAATGGCAAATTTTCACATAAATGACTTGAAAACTAAAATCCTCTGCCACTGGAAAGTTAAATAGATGCGGATCAAGCGAAAGAAACCGATTGTGCGATTATTTCATCGCGTCATTTGCAAAACAATGAGATTAAAGTACCTTCGGGATATAATTTGTCTCGAATTTATGTCAACAGATTCACTTATATATTGTATAATTCAAACACCTGTTTCGTTAAAATCGAAAAGTATTTTATAGTGATAAAATACTAAATAATAAATAATTATTATTGAGTTATTAATTAATTAATAACAACTTAAAAATCACTATTTATCGCTATTATCATATTATAATAATTATTAAAAAATACTGTTTCATTAATTTTCCAATTGAAAATTTTCCAAATGATAACAAATCAGTTTTTTTTTTTTTACAAAAAGAAGGTCAAGTTGGATATAAATGAAAAAGAATAAACAGCATTTCAGGAAAAAAATCAATGTACATGTCGCCAGTGCATTTCCCGTTCCTGCTTCTTTATTTTAAAACGATAACCACAGGAAGAAAAGTTGAAATTTTTTTTTCGTTTCATAAAGCAATCAATTTTTACGAGGGGAAATGTCGTAGAACAGTTTCAAGCCCTTATCGTTTTCCTGTTTCAAAAGAAATCGTTAATTATCGTCAACTTCTGATGGGGTAATTAAGTGACTTTAATTCCTTCCAAGGATTATGATACTTGAATCCAATAAACGCCTCGAGTCAATAACGAGGCGAGCAAAAAAAAAGAGGAAAATAAAGATTCGATTCGAATAATCGTTTGTAAGTTTTATTCATTGTTAGTCCTTTCAGGGAATATTTTTCGGCGATATTTAGGTCAATAGAAATTTTTATGACAAAATTAGAAGCCAGCAGCCTTAGCCGCTGATTAGCAGACAATCAGTTTTTCATTATTTTTCAGGTCTAACTACCATTGATTACAAATAGTAATTGTTGTAAGTACTATTGATTACAAATACTACCAGTTGTAACTA
>JUFY01008129.1:1175-18798 GCA_001855655.1 Leptopilina clavipes
TTTTAAAAATTCCGAAAAAATTGAAGAAATCGTTTACCCATGATGGGACTAGGCTCATAATTTGTATAAAAGAAAGTAGTTGTTTTTAGAAATTTTTTTAAGAAAATTGAAGGATACAAACAAATTTAAAAATAAGCTTTTAATCTATAAATTACAAAATAACTGGTAAATAATTTTTTGGTAATTTTTTCCATCAAATTTTTGTAAAGCTCATCTAAATACTATAAATTTTCATATAAGAAACATTAAAATTGATTCACTTTTGCAGAAGTTATGACAAATAAAAAAAATTTTTTTCTTAAAAATCGTAAATTTTGAAAAATTTACATTTCGTAAACAGCTGGATAAAAAAATTTGAAAAAATCATGTACCTCTTTCTCGTAAAGTACAAAAGGTTAAAACCAATTTTACAGTTAATCCTATATGCTATCGTTACAGAGGTTACCCTCCTGTAATATACGAGATATCATAATCAGCATTTGAATAGATGGTGTAACTGAAATGATTAATTAAAAATGTAGCTTTTTTTATTTGCTGATAATTCATACACATATAGTTGACATATTCATTTCAAATGAAATTTCTCAATATTAAAAACTTTCAAGAAAATCTTCATTTTCATATTATCAAATAAAATATATATTAATCATATAAAAATAGCGAAACTTTATTAAAAATAAAAATAGGATACATTGTTTTAAGAAATTAATTTTTTTTGCTTGTCCCAGGCATCAATTCACGTCTTTTTATATCTTGACTTTTTTGATAGTTTTCAATAAAACTATGAAAAGTTGAATCTTCCTCCACTTCTTTTTGTTTTTCGAGATCGTGAATTGTCTCTTCTTCTCCTTCATCATCGCTTGACTCATTCCCAGGATGTTTTAAATATATATCCGAAACTTCCCTTCCGGTATTAACTGCCGACACAAGTGGTACCGATTCTCCAACAACATTTTTCATTGCATAATTAAGTTGTATTTCCTTTTCTTCTGCAATTTTTTTTGCTTGATTCTTTTGTAGTTTTTCCAGATGAACCTTGTAGATCCTATAAAGTAACAACAAATATTCAATGTATAATGTTGGTTAAAATGCATAGTAATAGCAAAAGAAATAAAAAAAATTTAGCCACCCCACAGAAGCCCAAATAGCACGTAATATTACTGTGATGTTACATGTAATATTAGTAATATTACAATGTAATATTACAGTAATATTACCTTGAGGCGGACATTTTAATATTACTGTAATATTACAAGTAACATTACTAATATTACATGTAATATCGCAGTAATATTACGTGCTACTTGGGAAGGTGTCCACATTCTCATGACGCGCTGTCCTGTACAAAAGTGATGTTCAAAAAGGGGACATTTTGACAAGTTGGACAATTTGACATAATTTGAAAGTCTCGTCAAAATTGAATTGCTTTATATAAGATAAAAACCTCTCAATAGCGGACACCTCTCTTAATGGACACACAAATTTGCAGAACAACGGACGCTCGACCGATTATTGATGTTGTCAATTCTAAAGTTTAGAAATCAAAACAAACGTAAGACTTGTAATGTCTAATAATATTCAGTCTATATTCGTTCGTTGCTCAAGTAAGAAGTTGTGATAATATCAATTGTGTGAATAAAATGTCACAAAAGAGGAAACGATTGAGTTTAAAAGAAAAATTTGATATAATAAAGGTCTGTGAAAAAGAACAATTAAGTGTTCGTGATGCAACAAAAAAGTTCAGTATCGGAAAAACACAAGTATAGTCAAATTTTAAAGGACAAAAAATATTATTAAGGAGCAATCTGTTTTCGCCCGTTTTGAAAAATAATGTTTTGAGAAAAACGCGTTTAAAGTTTTAACTCATTAATACCCAAATGTCTAACATTTTTATCTTGATTTTAACATACGGTTTAAAATATTTAAAGATGAGTTTTATGGAGTTTTGGGGGTCGCTCTTTAAGATTCCGGGGTCAAAATGACGATTCGATTAAAAAAAATTCATTATGGCGAATAGTGCATTTCATGCGCCGCGGGGGTTTCAGAAAAATACCGTAAACGATCCTTTTCTGATTTTTTCTGACTACCAGACATTTTTTTCTTATTTTTAAAGGTATAAGGAATATTTTAAGCTAAAAAAAATCGATTTTTTGAAACCTCACATGGTGACCTTACCCCTTAAATAATAAAATCCAATCTTGGAAAGATTCTGAATCTTTGTACTCTAAAATTACAATAAGTACCACAAAAGTAAAAAATAATTTTGACATTACGGTTTTAGACCATGTTTATCATATTTGTCTTTGGGGTCGCTGAAACTAAATTTAACACCATTTTACCACATCACATTAGATTTTTGACAAAACCTCTAAACATTCTTTTTACTACACAGGCATGCGTCGCAGTTTTCATGCGCCTGAGGCGGTGCAGAAATTTGAGTAAATACTCCCTGGGGCTTTATGATTTCACTATGAAAAATATAATCAGAAAATGACAGTTTAGTCATTATTATATTTTTAGTAGGGTTTCTAAAGATTTAAATTGGATCTACTAAAGATTCATGAATAATGTTAATAACATTAAAACTTTGATTATGAGTACCGTAGTCTATTTTTTGTAAAAGCACTTCCATATTTTTCTTGCAAGACAGTCGAGTGAGCTATAGGAATTGGACCATAATTATATATTTGTATTGTAGTGTGAAGGATAACAGCCATTATATTTCGCTAACAAGAAGTCTCCATGGAGACTTATGATCCTAACAGTTGCAATTGTTAGGATCTTAGCACTACGGCTTTCATTCATATGAGCTATATTATATCAATACAAAATACTAGAGATGATTTTTCCTATGGATTTTTCACCATCATAAAGTATTTTCTACATTCTGTTTCTCTATCCCATGTCCCTGTGCCCACTGGGTACTATCTGTGAAGAAGGCTGCCCTTACTAATGAGCAGACTTTAAACACAGGAAAGATGGAGAGCTGGTAGAAAACACACCAAGCTTCCAAATTATATAATAAACATTAGAGGTGTGCAAATTTCTAAATTTCGATTCTCTCCATAAGAATTAACATGGGCTCGGTTCGAATCGAATTTCGAGTTTTTGCACAGCTCTAATAAACATCACTGAAATTAACATGGGACAGGACAGAATGGTCAAGAGGGTTAAATTTAAACCTAGCTTTTAGGACGGCTTCAAGATGGAACAGGATGTACATGATCTGGTATATACTGGAGAACTGCAAATTCTGAGGTGTCAATACCATTATGTTCAAGAAACAAACTCTCACTGATTTGGGTACAAGGTACTAAGTGCCCACTCTCATAATAGGTAACTCTGTATTATGCTTCTTTTAGATTAGATTAGATTTGATTAGATAAAGCTAAAAACTTTGAACCATCTTTAGGTAAACCTAAATCTTGCACAAGGACATTTAATTGAAACTGTGATACCAAGGATGTAACAGACGATTTTTTTATGATTGGAATCCAGTCTTTATCACTCTCAGTTTGCGGCTCACTTGAAGACTCTTTATCACTCCATTGCTTCTTTTTTTCAAGTTCATGACCAAAATCAGATTCGATATTTTTTTGTACAGCGAAAATTGGGGTTATTATTGATGTAACATTGACGTAAACAATTTGTTTTTATATTTCGCGTTACAACCCTTCATTTGATTACAGTGAAACGATCTAGGGACTGAGCCGGATGGAGGTAACCTGGATGCAGACACAGGAGAGACACTGCTGCAGATATAAAGTCTCTAACTCTGCGAGAGATGGATCTTGTAGATATGACTATGCAGACTTTTCAAAAGTTATGTCAAAAATCTGAAGATATGGGGTAAAATAGACTTGATATTCAGTTCCAGCGACTTTTATAGTTATTATTATATTAACATGTCAAAAAAAGAAATATATGTGACAGGAAAAGTTAAAAGGGACCTGCGCTCCGAAAAAATCGATTTTATATTGTTTAGTGATTCTGATAGAAAAAACTTTTCTCTATTATAATCACTAAACAATAAAAAATAAATTTTTTCTGACTGTAGGTCAAAGAAAATTAATAACTCACGTCATGTACTCTTTTTCTGCTTCTTTCACTAGACTGAAGAAATCATCGATTCCTGTTCCAGCCATAGCGGACACACCACAACATCTCAAATTGGAATAGAATTCGTCCAATGCAAGAGCCATACTGCGCGTTAAATTACTAATGTAACTCGTTTGTGACTCTAAAGCCTGTTCAAAGGCTTCGAAATCCGTCATCCACTCTATTGCGTATGAGTTTGAAACAATGTCTACCTGAAAATCAAAAATATTTAGTCAATTTATGCTAGTTTCTGTAAAACTGTTTACTAAACACATAATTATTGTGCATAGTGTAGTATTTGTCTTGGAAACAATTCAGTGTTAGTTCATAAGGGAAATAAAATAAATGAAGTGTTTTACCTTGTTCATTGCTACGACGAAAGGTAACTTCGTTTTATAAAGTATGGAACATGCATAAAGCATATTTGACATAAATGTTACGGGTTTATAACTTCTGACTGTATCCATGACATAGACGACTATAGTTGGGAAGGAGGATGCTAATAAATCTGTTATAATTGTACCACTGGCTGACCAAGTAAATACTTCAATTTGTCCTGGTGTATCCAAAATTACATAATCATGTTCTTTTCCTGCATCACCGATAAGTTTCACTACTTGGTCAAATTTTGTTGAAAACAAATTTAATGCTGTCACTATGCCACCATTTGGACCCAAGCCATACTGTTTCATAACTTCTTTATAATTAACAGTATCTCGAATATCTGAAATTGGTTGTAAGTAAGCAATGACTTATATACTTTCTATATCTATACGTAGGGGAGAGTGGGGTAGGTTAAGTCGTGTTTTGTTTTCGGGTCATAAAATCTTGTAGAATGAAGATATCGAAAGCCGATTTAAAGGTCAGTGTCATACCTGCACGCATGTTATGCCAATTTTTCATTTCATAGCAAAAAAATAATGTAAATTTCTAAAACAAAAAATTCTTACCAAATTTTATCATGCCGGGTAAGTTAAGCCACTTTAACCATATCATACCCATCAAAAATATCATGAGAAGAGCGATTATTCTAAGGGTTTTAGGGGTCGCTGAATATAAATCTGAGGTCAGATTTTAGAAATTCAAAATGATCGGATTTGCTTGAAACGAGTTACTCGGGGTTTTTTGGGTTGCTGATTACGAATCTGGAATCAGATTTTCAAAATTAAAAACGTCATATTTAATTAAACTTTATTAGATTTAAGGAATCTATATTTTAAGTTTTGAGAAGAATGGATGGCTTATTTTACCCGAAAAGCACCTTTCTTATCCACGCACTGAAATAATATATGTAACAACGAATCTAGAAAAAAACCGTTTTAGAGCTAAAAGTACATTAAATTTGTATTAGATTGATGGTACTTATTGTTAGTCAATCTTTGAAAAATTTTGAATTCTTAAGAACATTTTTTGCATTACTCTTAAATCACGATGCTCAATATAACAATTATATAAATATTATTAAATTATTTTTTTTAATGTATATAAAAAATTTTTTTTGTTAAAAGTATGTTATAGAAATATGATGGTGGCTCAACTTACTCGACTCTACCCTATGTAAATTTAGACAAAATTATAAAAAATAAAAAAAATAAAATAAAAAAATTAAAACTTTTGTTAATAAAAATGGAATTTTCTAAGATTATAACCCTAAGTATTTAAATTTTCCTAAGTAAACTTGCCGTAAACAATAATTTTGACATTTGATAGAATAATGAAAGCTATGTTATATGAAGTCTCCTAGGTGAAAATGATTCGTACGAATTTTGTTCTGAATTCGTGCAGATTTTACACGAAATTCGATTGGATTTCGTGCGGCGTTTTTTAACGCTATTTCGTGCAGTATTTCAAACGAATTGCGTACGAAGTGTGGATGGAATTTTATTTCTTAAATTTCGGACGAAAATTTGCATGGAATTTGGGTATTAATTTTTTTGTCGCCATGAAACATTTTTCTGTACGAAGTTCCGCACGAATCTTGTACGAAATTAATTTGAAAATTTTTTAAACTTTTTATTTATATTTCGCTTAGAAATCCATACAAAATTAAAAAAATTTTGAAGATGGATTTAAAAATATTTTTGAGCAGGACAACCATGAGGGGAAAAAAAATTTTTTTAAATACTTCACTTAAAGTTTAATTTAACTAATTTAACATTGCATTTAAAGCAAACTGAACTAAAGCTTTTTATCAAAAAGAAATTTCCAAGTTGAACTAAGAAATATTTTAGAGCGGGGTATCCATAAGGGCAACCACAAGGGCAAACAGTAGGGGCCTTGCAAAAAGCCCTCGCCGATTCCAATAACTCTAAAGTACCAGTTTTTTTAAAAAGCACAAATTGTTAATAAGTTCAAATGCTTTAAAACGTGATTTAAAGCAATGTAAACAAAGATTTTTTTTCAAATTTGACGTAGAAATTGTTTTGAGCAGGGAAAACATGGAGCAAAGATTATAGGGGCCCCGATGATGCCATTCTGGATTTCCATATCTTCGTAGTAAGATTTTTTAAAAAAGTCACTTAGTGTTTATTTCAAGTGCTTTAAAATGTTATTAAATGCATTCTGAACTATTCATTTTTTGTAGAAAAAAAAATTTCCTTTTGGACTTATAAAAATTTTTGTGTAGGGCACCAGGAGGGCAAAGATGGATCTTCCACGTGCGCCCCTGAAGAGGGCCCAAGGGTGTCCCTGTCAAGCATGGAGCGAACGGGGCTATTTCCACACGGGATCCAATATTTTTAATTATAAACATTCTTTCGCGAAATGGAGATAACGTAATTTTCTATATAACGACAAGAAAATCATAAGTCGTGAAAAACACAAGTAAACATAAAATAAGGGTAAAATGGCGGCGCTACGTGACAGCTGATATTTCAGTAAAATCAACAGTAACAAATATTTATTTTAAGTTGGTAATCGTGTTTCAGTAGCATGCAAGGTGGGGTAAACTATACGGGAAAGTTAGATTTCCCCTCTTTTCTCGCACTAGTGCGATAAAAACGGAACTTTAGTCGAGTTTTTGACGCAAGGTGTTGTAGAAATAAATGTAAAGTAAAAAAATCGTACCAATGTTGACAGGATAAGGCACCTCCAAACAAGCTGGATCCAAGTTAATAACGTAAGGCTTATTTTTTTGAAAAAGTTCCGAAACAATTCTCTTCACAAATGTCGTCTTACCGGATCCTGCCATTCCCAAAACAATAACACAACATGGCTTTTTTGATGGATTTGAGTTCGCCTCCATTGTCGGTTCTTCCATATTTTCCTTACTAATTCAATAAAAAACTCATTTTTAATAAAAAATGCAATTTATTATTGTAAAAAACTTTTTGTAAGATACAAAAGATTAACATTTTTCAGTTAATTTTCAGATCTTTCAGTTTGCAATATAATTAAACAATCAAGGGCGGAAAATAAAAAACAAAAAAATGTCATAAGAATTATTATTATTATTAGTTAAATCAGTAATAGGAACTTTTTGTATTGTTATATTTCATGTAACTAACATTTTTTATAAATTGTTTAAATTAATGAATAATTATTATAATGATGTCCATATAAAAGGAATATGTGTTTACCCACACAGCACCGAAACTTTCCTAAAAGTTGAAAAAACATTGACTGCAATGTTTGCAATGACTTCGGAATCTTTAGTTCCGAAGCTCGTGAAACTTTCAGTAGGTAATTCTTTAAATTTTCAATGTTTGACGCCAAAGTTGACTGAACATTGCATGAAAGTTTAAGAAATTTTAAACTTTTATGCAATGTTCAGTCAACTTTCGCGTCAAACATTGAAAGAAATTGAGCATTTAAAGAATTACTTATATAGTTTCTGGAGCTTCGCAACTAAAGATGCCAAAGATAGCAGTTAATGTAGTTTCAACTTTCTGGAAAATTTCGGTGCTGTTTGTAGGTAGTAACACAATATGGGAAGAAAAATGTCCACTTGAATTAATACATATACAATTCAATTTTAATTTAACTTCTCAAAAGGAATTTAGTAGGAAGTGTCACAATAGGTTCATAACTCATAAGAAATATCTTATTTAAACATGCTTTTCTGCTGTTTTTTCTTACGAACCTATAATATTGCGAAATTGCCTTTTGGCACAAACATATTAAACGAAAATCGCACCATTAGATATTAACCCAGTGAACACCAAAAAACTGTTCCATTACTGTTACAGATCAGTTCCATATCTATGTCATCCTATACTTGTAACAGCCCCTGTTACAATTTTATGATGACATAGATATGGAACTGATCTGTAACAGTTATGGAACAGTTTTTTGGTGTTCAGTGGGAAGGGGTTAACGCCATACTGAAATTTTCAAAGATTCGATTTTTTGCTTATTTTTTAAGAATTGGTTATTTGTCAAGTTACCTGGCAAAAAAGAATGGTTGAACTATTTGGCCAGTGTGTTAAGAAAAACACACATTTTAGAACTATATATCTAAAGCTGGCCAAATAAAAATGGAACACTATTTGGCCAGTCAAAATAAATAAATTTTTAATAATATTATAATATGTAGGCAAGCGAACCTTTTAGCTTTTATAGAAATTAATAAACATAATTATATGTCTTCATAACGCGTCACAAATAATTCTAAATTTAAATGTGAATAATTTTTAACATCGAATGAAATTACAATACTTAATTATTATAACTTCATATTTTGCTTGCTACAAACTTATGCTTTCATATTAAACAAGTTCAGTCAAATTTCATTCAAAATTTATCAAAATTTAATTATCACTTTTTCTAGATATAGCTCCCTTCGCTAGCTACTGCACGACTTTTTCGGACGTCGTGCTTTCCACTTAGATTGGTGTTTGATGTGAGCAATTTAAGGTCATAATGTTACCATGAAATATTAAATTATATGGGGAATTTCATTTAAAAATGATCAGTCAGGATTCAGATTTTTTTTATTTTTGTATTTTTGTGAAGTTAAAGAAGAAATAGCACGCATGTTTATTGCAAAAAACAGTTGGAAAACTAAATTAGAGAATGCAGAAGAGCTTCCATCATTCTCTAAACGAAAAAGAGTTTCCTCGACAGAGGATATTGATGAATGCGTGTACGAATGGTTTAAGCAGAAAAGAATAGCTGGAGAACCTGTATCAGGTTAGTTTTCACAAAGCACGCAAGCTTTCAATTCAGGTTTTGAAAGCTTACAGTGTATCACTAACATTTATTTTATTTCTGAGTTATGTTTCATATTTATTTGAAATGACATTCAATCTTTATATTTTAGGTGCTGTTTTAAAAGAAAAAGCATTACTGGTACATGAGATGGCTCATAAAAGCTCTATAATTTTAAGGCTAGTGATGGATGGCTAAGTAAATTTAAAGATAGATTTCTCTTACGAAGCTGTTATATGCAAGGAGAAAAATTGTCTGCGGATATCCCAGCATATGTATATATGATATGTATGATTAAAATCATTTTGAAAGAGCAATTTAAAAATTATGTTCTATTGTTTAAAAATATATGTTTTTGCATTAAAAATGTATACGCATACGTCTCTTAAACGTATGATTATCTTTCTAGGGTTAGACGATATTGTGACTATTTAAATTTCTGTCAATCAACTTCTTTTAAACGGACAATGGTTATTTCACTAAATTAGTTCAATAAGCATTGAATCTATAAAGGTTAATGTAAACAAATTTGAAGTTTTTACTTACTGAAAACTTGTTAGTTATAATTACGTATAAATGCACACGATTATAAAGATGCTATAGAATGTCATTCAAGAATACGTAGGCAAAACATGAAGTAATTTATTAACTATGTTTATCTCTCAAGTAAGTATTTCAATGCAATTAAAAGTATTGAATTTCTTTGAAATGTTTATTTTTTTCTTGATTTCTAAACACACGTGGGATCAGCGAGTTGTATACATCTGTATGGTTTTAGTGGCCAAAGTACAATGCGTTCAGGAAACTCATTAAGCTGCTTTTAGCATTTAAAGGCCAAAGCAGAATGAATACGGACACGGAAACAGGGCATGAGATAGAAAAGGACAAAGACTGTCTTTGTCCTTTTCTATCTCATGCCCTATTCCCGAATCCGTGTTTATTTTGCTTGGGCCTTAAGTTACGGTCTCAGCTCTGCAGCCTGCTTGCAGGTTGTCATAGTAAATAACAAGAGAGAGTCAGTGAATTCAAATTTAAAATCACTGACTCTCTTACTCTTGTACGTTACCATGACAACTTGCAGGCAGGCAGACTGCAGAACTGAGACTCAGTTGTGTAAGGGTCAAATCACGTGGAGGAGTAAAAGGTAAAACGTCAACCGGAAATTCATGAGTGAAAAGGATAGACTGTCTTTTATCTCACTTGAAGTCATGAATTTCCGGTTGACGTTTTACTTTTTCCTCTTCTATGTGATTTGACCCTTAAGGACCAGTCCCATGGTAGCGTGAAACGGAAAGCGGTAAACGTTAAGCCAATATGAATTCTCTATTAGAATGATTTCCATTGAATCGGAAGTTCCTATTGGCTAAACGCTTTCCGTTTTCCGCTTTAACGCCTACATGGGACGGGCCCTTTAGGCTGTTTCCGCATTGGGGTTTTTTGCATACTATGCAAGTATATACTTGCGAAGTATACACTTAACCATCCTTGTCTGTTTACATGCGTGCGTTCTAACGCAATTATTTGCGTTTTATATACTTCTGTAAACGCCGCCTAAGGCCGTTTCCAAATTAAGGTTTTTTGCATACTTGAGAAGTATATACTTAACCATCCTTGTCCAATGCACGTAAACATATGTGCCAGAGAAGGATGGTTAAGTGTATACTTCGCAAGTATATACTTGTTAAGTTTGAAAAAACCCCAATTCGGAAACAGTGTAAGGGTGAAATCACATGGAAGAGGAAAAAGTAAAACGTCAGCCGGAAATTCATGACTTCAAGTGAAAAACGGTTGCGCCAAAGGTTCCCGCGACCGTTTTTCAACGCACAATAGAAGACAGGGCCGTTTCCGAATTTGCGAAGTATACACTTAACCATCCTTGTCTGGCACATATGTTTATGTGCATTGGACAAGGATGGTTAAGTTTATACTTGTCAAGTATATACTTGCCAAGTATGCAAAAAACCTCAATTCGGAAACGGTCCATTCTGGACAGACCTTTAAGTCAGAACTCACCATAAATGCATCATCCCTGCATTATATGTATGTGTGAAAGCGATATTCGTGTGTATGTGCATGAGACGGCATCATTATTTATATTGGAGAACAGTAAAGTCATTTAGTTTGTTTGGAAATTAAATAGTTGAATATTTGAAAATGTCATCACGCTATGATCGAGCGATTACCGTCTTTTCTCCGGATGGTCATTTACTTCAAGTAGAATACGCACAAGAAGCAGTACGAAAAGGTTCTACCGCTGTAAGTAAATTTTTATAGCATTTAACCTCAAAAAAACATTTTTCATATTTAATTTTAAATAAATATCAGCAATGGTTTTAACAATTATTCTTAAAGAGAAAAAAAAAATTATTTTTAATTTCAAAAAAATATTTTTTAACATTAAAAACTGTAGATTTAATTGTTATTATATTCTTGTCAGTATATAAAAATCTTTATTTTTGGGCTAAAATTCGCTTCTTGTAATTTCAAAAAATTAGCACGTTTGTCTTGATTCATCCAACAATTCTTTAAAATACTTTGCCATTTTTGTGTCATTGTCAGATGGGTCGAAAAATATTCTCAAACTTTAGCCACTTATTTTGATAAAATATGACTTTCAATTTTTTTTTACATTAAAAAAAAGAACTTTTTAGAATAAACTGTTACTTATTTCAATTTTTATTAGTATGAAATATTTATTTTTAAATTCTAGTAGTATATTTTTATACCAAAAATTCAATTTCTAAAAATCGTTTCCCTTAAACTGTGTATTTTATTATTATTATTTTTCTTTGCCAAGTCGTTTGTCATAAAGCAGGCTTTTTTTATCCTAAAAAATGAAATTACTATCAATTTAAAAAAACAATCAAAATTTAGTTTTGATTTAAAAATTGACTTTTGAGTTAGACTTTTTTTTGAAATTTTTGTCAATTCAATTCTTGAGAATTTCTCTAACTGGAAACTTGATTTATCTTATTGGACTCAACAATTTTTCAAGTGCTGATCTTAGAGAAAAATTTTAAATGTGACTACAAATTGTTTCATCATTTTAATTTAATTGACTTTTTGGACTTTTCTTGTTTTTGAAATCGATTAAAACAACTTTTATCAAGCCTTAAAGCCGATCCGAGGCCTATAGGCGTCAAAACAGTTTTTGAAAAACAGTAGTAGAAAAATATTTTGTGTATTTCTTTGAAATCCTCCAGTTTGTTTTTTATTTAGATAAATGTTTATTTCTCGTTAGAAAGATAAAAGCAAGCCTAAAATAAAAGTACGTTTGGTATTTTAAGATAATTTGAAGTAGAGGTAGTGTAATCTACAATAATTTAAATGTTATGTAATATTTAAATAGGTAGGAGTTCGTGGAAAAGATGTTGTTGTTCTTGGAGTAGAAAAAAAATCTGTTGCGAAACTACAAGAGGAACGCACCGTTCGCAAAATATGCCTTTTGGATAATCACGCAGTTATGGCTTTTGCAGGTTATACGATATAATAAATTTTTTATTTTGTACCTATTTCTTTAAGGGCAGATATACATCTAGGAGCTAAAAAAAAGGTTATTTTTATGAATTTTTTTTAAAGGAAACTATTTCAAAATATTCTAAGTTTTTCTATCTCAAAGTGTACAAATTCAGAAATACTTCCAAAATCATGGTACACATATGTGTTTTTACGAGTAGAGTACAGGAGAAATATAGCAAACCCGATTGAAGGTCAAGGTTACGTGCTAGAAAGGAAAGAAATCGTTTTTTTTTTAATTGTAAGAGATTTTTTGTAAACAAAAAATATAGGTTTTCCTCTACAACGGTATAACCAATAGATCCAATCAGGTTCACTATAATTTTTTTTTTTTAATTTAGTATTTTTTAACTCTTTATTTCAACTTGTGTGGCCGCTGTATGTAAAAAAATCGGACAAGTGCAAGTTTAAAGAATGAATGACCAACTAGCTAATGTTAAAAGTCGATCAAAACTAATTTTTAAAAAATATTTAGGTTTGACTGCTGATGCAAGAGTACTTATAAACAGAGCTCAAATAGAATGCCAGAGTCACAAATTAACTGTTGAAGATCCAGCCACATTAGAATATATTACAAGGTATATTGCAGGTAAGATAAATTTTTCTCATAATTATTAACAAATTACTGAAATCTAAAATATCAATTGTAGAGTGTAAATAATATACAATTTGTTAATTAAGATGGTTCAAGGTGTTCACAAATAAAGAATTTGATAAAAAAGTATCCATTAATGAATCAATTTTTTAAAAATAATTAATAATTGATGGTAAAGTACAATGGTGACCGTTAACTTTATATCTGAATTAGCATTTTTCAAAAAATGAAAGAGCATTAATTTCCTTTGTAAACACCTTGAAAATAAACATTTGATAAATTAAGAAGCACTTTTTATGTTCTTTATTCTGAACTTTTCCAAACGTATTGTTTACTTTAATATCAGGTTTAAAGCAAAGATATACTCAAAGCAATGGTAGAAGACCCTTTGGAATTTCCTGTTTATTGGCTGGCTTTGACTATGATGGAGTTCCTCATTTATATCAAACTGAACCCTCTGGCATTTATTATGAATGGAAGGTACATTATTTATTATTATCTTTACCAGCAAAAACGCTGACACCCTGAAGTGAGCATAAATGGTTTATTTCCTTGTTAGTTTCTTGGAATTTCATAAGTAAATTATTATTATTATTATTATATAAATTATTAAAATATAGTAAAAATTGTAAATAACACTTTAAATATTTTTTCAAAATGCTGCAAGTGTTGTTTGAAAAATTAACCAAACTGTTTTATTATTTAAATTTTAAAGGCAAATGCTACCGGACGCAGCGCCAAAACTGTTCGCGAGTTTTTGGAAAAATATTATTCATCTGACGAAGTTGCAACTGAAAAGGGTACAATTAAGTTAGCTATTAGAGCTCTACTGGAGGTAGTTCAATCTGGTCAGAAGAATTTAGAAATTGCAGTTATGCGCAGAGGCCAACCTTTACAAGTAAGACTGCCATTTTATTCTTAAACTGAATATGGGGCAAAATTCTTTAAGTGTCCTAGTAAAAAAATCCGACTGATCTTTCTGTGTTTTTTACATATATAATCTTATATGAAAACAGTCAAGCTTTCTGTTTAGACAGTTAAAAAGAAAATTGACCCGATTTTGAGATATTTTGAAATTAACACTTTGACCTTGTATTCCAAGGTCAAAATTTATTAAAAAAAGAAAAAATTTTTTTTGATCCATCATAACTTCTACAAAAATGAATCAATTTTAATGTTTCTTATATGAAAATTTCCAGTTTTTATACTTTCTGAATTTATTATTCTATACTACGGTAATATAACCTGCAAGTATTAGATTGTTAACAGCATCACTTTTCTATTTAATTTACAAAGGGTTAAATTTTTAATTGTGACCGATAAATTCAAAAGCTCATAACTTTTTTTCTATTGAAGCAATTTGAACTTTTAAAATCGATTCTGAATGGTCATTTCAGACCTTTGATAATATTTTATATTTGATAATATTTTAAGGTCATTGAGAAAATTTTTAATTAATATATAAAAATTGTTAATTTAAGTCTTTATTTAACAAAGAAATAAATCCAGAAAGTATAATAGCGATCGAAAATGTGACGAAAAAAATTAAGGCATTTCTACAATAATGCACCACCCCATATACAGATTATTATCATTCATATGAAATGCATCTATCCAATATATTTTTCTTATACTATCTTGCATATTTAAAAGTGATTAAATTTGTAAATTTCATCTTTTTTACCAAAAATTTTCTTTCAATCTTAATTAAAAGTATGCAGTTTCATAATAATACACTATAATTTGCAGATGCTAGATTCAGATACAATTGGAGATTATGTCACCGAAATTGAAAAAGAAAAGGAAATTGAAGCGGAAAAGAAGAAGCAGAAAAAATAAAGATTTTAATTTTTTTAATACAATTATTCATATTGTTAAATCTTTTAATAAAAGCAAAATTTTGATTTAAGATAATCAATAAAGCTTAATTTTTCTCAACTTGTATATCAACAACTAATACATTAAAAAACCAATTAATTTTCACATATTTTTCTTAAGGAGATAAAAGGAGATCGATAAAAGTTGGTATTAGGTTTTGTTAATGTTTTCAAAATTTATTTACTTATCAAATAAATTAAAAGTTCTTTTTATAAACATTAAATTTACAATTTGTAGTGTCTGATACAGCATTATGTTATAAAATTAAAAGCAATTGTCTGGTGACATTGCTTTTCCTCTGTGATTGAATACTTGAAACGAAGGTAAGTTGCGCAAAGTTTCCCATGATTTGTTTTCCAAGTCAACAACAGCTCGGATTTCTTTGAAATCTCCTGCAATGAACATCACCCCGTACATAACGACAAAAAGACTGAGAATACCTTGAATGATGATCTGCAAAAAATATAAAATAAGATGTGATATATTTTATTTCAGGGGTTTGATTCAAATGAGAAATTATAGGCGGTCAATATTATAAAGCAAAATTCGAAAATTATTTTTACAAACATTTTATACAGATTCAGTGGATTCGAAAACTTGGTTCTAGAGCTCAATTTCAAATTTTTTCTGAGATCAGTCCATTATATTTCTACTAAAGTCGTGTCGGACCATTTTTTAAAATTTATACTCTAAAAAATGATTATGTAAGTTACATTGATTATGTAAGTTACATTGAGTACGAAATAAAAAGAATTGGGTAAAGCTTTCTGAAGTATGCTAACTAGTATTACTAAGGCTAATTTAATTTTATTCAAACTTTTTCTTTTAGAAGTAAATAATGCAGAAACAACACCTGTAAATAGTTTCGAAAAAAAGTTTAATTTAAAAAGTTATCGACAATTAAATTTTTTAACATCTTTTTCGAAAAAAAATGCATTTCTTAAAAACTAATTGACAGAAATCGATAAAAATTGAATCACTTATTTAAAAAAACTTATTTTTGAAAATTCCAAACCTAGTTTAAAATTATCATGCAATTTGTTTAAATAATTCAAAAATTTTATAAACAAATAAAAATTTAAGTCTGTTCTTAATCAGATACTTAAATTTTCTTTAGAGCATTTTATTCTGAATAAAATTGGATAACTTTTTTTTTTAATAAAACTTTTTTCTCGATACTATTTACAGGTATTGTTTCTTCATTATTTACTTCTAAGAGAAAAAGTTTGAATAAAATGTCAATTTTCTATCTATTTTACTTTGGGATATACAAGAAAACTAATAACATTTTTGAATTTTGGCATTAAAGAATTTTTTTTATAATTTACAATAATCAACAGGAAAATGCCCGTGGAATTCTACGTGTAATTGTTTCAAAATGACACTTGAATTTCCACGTAAATAATTCTAAGTGGAGTTTCAGCTGGGTTCTACCTTAACATTAATTTCTTTTTTTTCAATCCTGCAGAATGTTAATAATATATAACAGATTTATACTTACATCTATAGGTAATGTTGTGAATTCTTGTTCAGTTATTCGCAGATAAGAGCGATCTACAACAGTAAAAAGTTATTAAGAAACAAATAAAGTTAAGGTAAATTTAATTGTATTTAAGTAATAAGCACTCTTGCTAACAAATTGTACTACATAGTAATACATAAATTTTAGCAGTTACAGTCAATCCTCCTAAATGCTGTTTTTCACAATGACGGATCCTTCTGAATTCCGGTTCGATTTATTACCAAAAAATTTTACAAAATTATTAGTAACAGGGTGCCCAGCGAGGCTTAAGAAAAAAATTCCATGACTTCTTTGTGACTATCCTCTTCCCTTTTTTAACATAACATAACTAAAACTCTACTGATCAGATAGTGACGTAAAGCCCCAAACCGGAAGAAAATTCAAAAAATTATTTTAAAAAATTTCATTTTTGTACAATTTTTAAAAAGTTCCCAGACTTTGAATTAAATTACATGAATTTCCCGGACTTTCCTGACTGCTGGACACCCTGGGTGAATATATGTATTGTGTTGTAAGATCATCTACAATTAATTTGGGTGAAATATAATTCAGATTATCAGAAAATAATTTTGCAGTTTTATGTTTGAAATTAAAAAAATAAACATAATTTTAACCAAGTGGCTATTTCGCCCGTCTACGAAAATACATGACAAGAAAGGACGGGCGAAATAAGAAAACTATATTATTTCGCCCGTTAAATTATTATTATTGCACAATCTTTATCAATCTTTTTAGATTTATAAAATTTCTATATATGCACATGTATAAGATTCATATTGATATTGTTAAATAAAAACAAAATAAACCCAAGTAACATATAAGCTCACAGTGCAAGCTTAGACAAATTTTCAAGTTTGCTTTACACT
>JUFY01008160.1:1027-14030 GCA_001855655.1 Leptopilina clavipes
TTGTTCCAGATGAGAAACTCCTCAGTGTACAAAATCTGTTCAGGATCATTAGTACTTAAGTTCTGAATTTGTCTACCATGTTGTCCTTGTGCCATGATGAGACCGGAAAACAGTCTAATATCCGATGTGATTAGCGATAAGGAATCAACAGATAACGAAGATATACTATTCAAATCCGTATCAGTAGAAACAGGAGTTACCGGTTCTCTGGCTGACTTTTCTCGATCAAAATTCATAAATCACTTTTAAATTAAGACCTGAAAAGAAAAATTTATTTTCTCTCGGCGAAAGATATCATAAAATTCTGAATAAATCAGGAAATTCGGAAATAGTATTAATGTGTCTTATTTAGACCTCTGAGTGATTGTCATCTCGTAATTTTTTCATTCAACAAATCGACAACAACAAACTTAATCATAACATTGAGTCATTGTAATAGAATAAACCTACTCCATTCAGATTATATTTCCTTTACAACATGATTAAGTTTGTTGTATTTAAAACGTACGAATTTCTAAATATGTTTTATATTCAGATTTATATTACATTTGTTAATACAATATATTAATCAATTTATTACTCTCAATTTAGTTTATAAGAACAGGTGTTGATAATTTAACAGTAATTCATTTTAAAACCAGAATTCCTTCAAATCAGTAAACTATAAATTCTTAATTCATAATAAAGAGGGATCGAGATACTTTCTTAATGCAAATAATTAAGTTATAAGCCAAACAAATTTTCAAAATGCAAACCTGTGAACATCAATACTACCATCACTGCTTCTTATTCTAAAACTTTATACCGATTCTACTCTCGTACTTATGATCAATTTCAAATTAAAGGAAAGAAAGGAAGATAGGAAGCGTCTATTTTGTCATGCCACGTGCTCGAAGCGTTTTTCTCGTGCATTTTCATATAAGCACACCAAGCATTCCCTAGTCTGGTATTCAATCTTTGTAGCAATAATGAAAGATCTTACTTTTTGTTCTGATGTCCTCGGGGAAATATTTCGTCTCACCAACAACCAACATTTAGTCTAATTTCCTTCTCCAGTAGGTTATCCAAAAAGTATTTAGTGTGGGATCAAATTTTAAACTTGGATTAAAAGTTGTATTTTGTAGACCTCTTTGTAATTGTAAACTTATTTTAGACTTGTGTGTTCCAACATTCTGACTTCTGATAACATTATTACTAATTTTTAAAATTCCATTTCAAACTATTTACTGATTAGTTAATTATATTTATTGGCGCGTTAAAATACGCGTCTGGTTACTTTGAAAGCTTAGAACGGACCGTTTTGCCTTTGTGTTTACCTAAGGAAGAAAGATCGGCAAAATTCGTAAATTTTCGGTCAATATAACGGGTGTGTAAATATTTCTCGTCTAAATTTTTTTTAAATACATCTATTTTTGCGTATTAAAAATTAGAATATATGAAGAGAAAATCTACCTCAGAATTAAGTTTATTCAAAACTTAAAAATCCCAAATTTCAATTGGTTTATTAATAATTTTTTTCTTTCAAAATAAAAATTGAAAATCCTACAAAAACCGAAATCAATTTTACAATATAAAAAGCGCTTAAAAATAATAATCAAACAATAATCAACAACTAGAATCTAATTGATAATAATATATTTTCTATAATAGTATAATCAATGCGTTATATATATTTATATATATATATATATATAAAATCTATCTATATAGGGCTGTACAGAGAATACGTAGTGGTATCGTTCCTTTTTTTTCTTTATTCTGGATTCGCGTGTTTCCTTGCACAAAATTCTTAATTAATAAATCCATAACACTATACGAAGAACTAACTTTTATTTCAATTTTTTTTACTTTGTTAATTAAACAAATCGCAAAAACTATGGCAACTAACGTAATAATGGCAAGTATTTGCTGACAATAATGAAACAACTTCTCATGTGCTTCGACGTGGAATGAAGTAACGACGAAATTTTTCGTTATCGTTAACAATAATAATTAATATAATAATTCATAATAATAATAATAATAATAATAATAATAATAGTAATAATAATTAATAGTAATTAATGGACAATAAATACAATGCGCACGTTTTTTATACCTCATTAAATAATACACAATTTATCAATGAACGAAGAAAGGAGAAAAAATAAGTCATTAAAAAATATATGTATATTTAATACAGACCTATATAAAGGATGTTGATTATTGTATAAAATCAATCTCAATCAAATGAATCGTTATCAAATTGAAAAGAACATGATAACGGAAAAGTAAAATCCAAAGAAAATAATTTTTTCTTTTGTAAAATAAAAATTCTTTTCTTATAATTTTTGTTAGAAAAAAAGTCTTTTTCCAAATTTTTCGATTCATTCAATTAAAATTTCGTTTGTTCAATGGCCAGGGAATTAGAGAAGAAAAATTCTCTGTTTAGATTAAAAATTATATAAATTTCAGATGTAAGAAACAATTGAATCACGTCACAGTCTTGTTCCTCGTCATTTTTTTAAAATCTAATTTTAATGATAATTTTTTTATACACAGGTCAGGAAAATCTTCTTTTTAACAAATTCTCATTTTTTGAGAAAATAGAGAAGAAAATTAATTTTTGTCCATCCTAACATATAACGATGATAATTAACTACTTTACCAAGGATGGGGTGTTCAATTTTGGATTATTGAAAGAATTGGCAACGGCCTACATAATTTATTATGAATTTAGTGAGATCTTAAAAAGAACGTCACCACAGAATTTTTATGTCCATTATGAACATTTATATTACATATTATCAATTAATTAATTTTATAGATTAGTTAATAATTAATATTAATAATTATTTCTTGTCATTGATAAATATATAATTAATATTTAGGAATATGTAGTTAATTAATCATTAATTATCATCATCTTATTGATTATTAACATTCTTGCAAATTATAAATCATTATCGGAAGATGTGACGTGAGACAGAAATGTTTCCTTATCAATATTTTACTTCTTGGCAAATACAAAAAAACAAAAATAGTGAGACAAGGGAATTCAGAAATATGATAAAAACAAGCGAACTTAAAAAACGGCCAAGTCAATATTAAAATTATACATTATTAATTTCTATAGTTACCACATAATTAATATACAAAAGTTATTTTTTTCTCTTTTTTGTTAATTTAAACTTTTGAGGTACAAAAATTGTTTTGCGCCGGAAAACAAATTATTCAAAACATTTGTAAACAAAAGAAATAAATGGTATCATTTCCAAAAAAAAAAAATGACAACCAGAAACTAAACATTTCTTGAACTAAAAATTTGAATTTTGTTGCAAAATATATTCGGACAATCAAATTTAAAATATGAAAAAAATAGACAGAGATTAGTTTAAAAAATTTGTCTTGTCACTTGCCTTTAAATTATAAAAAAAATTTACAAGTTCAATTTACAGATATTTTGTTTCAAACACAAATTATTTCGATTAAATTAATTAAAATATATTTAGCTAACTAATTCTTCATTTTATAAAATTTACCACTTCGTTTATTTATTTTTTTTTGTTTTGATAAATTTACAAATATTTTGTTTCACATTCGCCAATTTTTATTTTCTTTTAAATCGAAAGCTTTCACATTTATTAATAAAAAAAAGAGATCCCTTATCTCATTCTCTCATTTTTAATTTTCTTTTGAGAAAGCAGAGAAAAGAAAACGGAAAACCTAACTCAGCATAATCATTTTTTTTAATTAGAAAAAGAAAAGAACGTGAAAAAATTGCCTATTGATGCTTGATATCGATATATTTCTATCTATTTTTGTTTATTTTTTTAATCACTCACACAAAACACGCGCACACACATACCTCGTGGTAAGCATTTATATATATATATATATTTTTTTTTAAATCATAATATAGTTTATACTATGTATAATATGACACTGTTGTGTATTTTTTTATTTAATATTTATACTTTTGTTATAGTGACCTTTAGGTTCAAGTGTCAAAGGCAATTTTCACTCGTTACTTTTCCATTTATTTATAAAAATAAAAATCCTAGTATTTTTATGAAAGAAAAAATATTAAATCTTGATTGTGATTATAAAGCAACTTTTTTTCTCAAGTCGACGAATAAATTCAGGAATTTATTATTATAGATAGTTAATTTTTGTTCATTACTATTGTTATTAAATTACTGTTTCTATTTTTACATAGAATCATATATGAATTATTTTTTTATTTACAATTTTCAAAATAAATCATTTTCAGATTTAAAAAAGAAAAATAAGCCTTATAGAAATTTTCTCACTATAAAAACCCATTATCGTGTAATTAATTTTTTTCACCATTTTTCTTTTTTTACAAATCTCGATATAAAAACTTTTTTTCTTACAAATATATGACAGTTATTTTTTTTCACAAAAATGATTTTTTCTGAGTGAAACAATTTTTTCATTGCAGTTTTTTTTATAGGAAATATTCTTTCCTTTTTTTCCTGTCTTAAAAACTTGGCAAAGTTAAAAAGTTTAATTTAATTCTTTGTAAATAAATGTATCAATTTTTTGACACATTTCTCATACAAATATTATGAATAAACTTTTCTTTGCTTTTGAGTAAATATACAGCAAGAATTGTGAACGTACTATTCAAACAAGTGTAAAAATTTCATTTTCAAAGTTGAGAAAATAAATGAAATTTTCGTAAAATTTGAAAATGAATTTAATAAATTAGCGTCATTTTTGTGTAAATGAAATTAAATGTTATTTTAATTCATGAATTAATTTATTTCAATTTCATTTCGCAAAAAATTTATTTAAAAAAAAAAATGCTTTTCAAGTCAATATTACCTATTGACTTTTGATATTGCTCCACTTGCTCTATAAATAGCAAAGGAAAAAAGAATGAATCAACAAATTTGAATAAGGCCAATTTTTTGCTAAAAGTTCACTAAATAATTAATTGAATAATTCAAATGAAAGAAATATGAACTTGACGATATATTACTAAACTTGTCATGAAGTAACAAATTTTTGAACTAATTAAATAATTAGCTATTTAATGTAGTTAGTTAGTTAGTTAGTTGATTAATTTCTCAGCTAATTTCAACATAATTCTAAAAAAGTATTTTGAACTTATTATTTCTGTTATATTAATAATACTTTTCATTAATAATAAATTCCCGAAAAATGTGAAATTACGCGATAAAATAAAATTAATGAAAGCTGCTTTTCGATACATCGTAAAAATTTGATTTCCTGTTTCACTCATTTAAGAGTATAATTGTCTTAAATTACGCTAGGTAGGCGGTTTTTTTCCATATAAGAAGATAGATATAGAAATAGATAGATATAGAGAGAAAGGGAGAGCGAGAGAGACGATAATTCTCTCATTGGATATACAGTTTTACTATTTATGTATATATGTATAATACGATTAAATGTTAGAGCACTAAAACGTAATGTTTAATAAGTTCAGATTACTTGAGAAACTCGAGATTCATTTCTATCTTATAATTAACTGTATCGTTCGACAGTCTTTATTTTTCTTTTTTTTTTCTTTTAATTTTAATTGTTTTTTTTTATATCGCTTCTTCACTGGTAAACCACATTTTTGTAAAATTTTTTTTTAAAAACATTTTCTCTCTCATTTTCTTGGTTTTTTTTCTCCTAAATTAATGTAAATAATTTTTTTATTTAATCATTATTATGCACTTCGCCCTTGGGCTGATTTTTTCTGAACCATCACAGTTCGCGACACGTGAGAGGAGAGGAGAGGAGGAGACATCAATTAATTTTTTTTTCGTTAAAAAAAATTCATCCTTTGCTTTCACTTTTTTTTCCCTTTTTTTTATCACAATTTTCACATTCATTTTCGATAAAAAGAAAGGAAAATCATTGTTTTTCTGTTATGATTCTCTAATTTTTTAATTTCATTTTCAAATTGATTGGAATTTATGTACAATTGTAAATTTTGTTTTTTTCTTTTTGAGATAATTTCCTAGAAAAATTATTTTTGATGATTCCTTTTTTTCGAAAATATTTGTTTCTCTGTTGAAATTTATTTTTGCGTGATTTTAAATAGATTTTTCAGATTTCTTTGTTAAAAAAAATCTTCTATTCGAATTTTTTTATGATACAATTTTCCTTTTCCTCTCAATCATTCACATTTTCCTCTTCTAGTAATATATATTCACAATTTATATATTTTTTTCCGACGTTTAAAATTTTCCTGTGAAATTCTATTTTCCGAATTATTCACAATTTTTCCTCTTCTCAAATATTAAAAATCGTTTTTTCTCTTCCTAAATTCACGAATATTTTTTCTCTTCTGAGAAAATTTTAAAATTTTCTTTTTCCTCTTCTCAAACACTCGCAAATTTTTATTTCTTCTTCTTATCGAAAATTTACAATTTCCTCCTCTTCTCCAGCATTCACAAAATTTAATCCTCTTCTTGAATATTCACAAAATTTTTTCTTCTTTCCTCTTCCACTTTTTTCGTTCCTCTTCTCAAGTAGTCACATATTTTTTTACACTTGAATTTCACTTTCTCTCGATTGCGATGGTTGAATTTATTATAATTTTTTTAATTTTGAAGTAGAAAAAAGGAATTTGTGATGTGACTTCTGAAATTGAAATCATGAGAGAGATGATGGGGGTGGAGGAAGGGAGACGTAAGTGCAGAGCTCTTTATTAACTCACGTATTAATAATAATTATATTATAATCAATCATAATCGTATCGTTATTATAAAATGAATAAATTATGTACAGAGGTAATGATTTTACTCATTACATTAATTTTAACTAGTTTGAGTAGAACGTTCACGATTCTTGATATATACTCACAAAAAAAAGAAAAAAAAAAATTCAAATCGTGCAATTATCAAACTGTAAGATTTCTTTTTCATCGAATAGAATTTTTTTTTTTATCTTTCCGATAAAATTCTATCAACAATAGAAAAGTCACCTTCATCAGTTCTCTCTGGTTTTATTTTATTTTCCACATAAAAATTTAATTTCGTACCACAAAAAAAATAAATACAAAGAAATAGACCAGAGTTTGAAAATAAAATAAAATAAAAAATTAAAATAATTTCTTCCCTTTCATTACAAAATTGTACTCAAAACTGTACAAAGTACACAACAAAAAAACATAATTGTTAAAATTAAAAATTGCATTATTTTTTCAACGTTTCGCCCCGAAATAAAAAATCACAGGCATTATTTCCGGTAAAAGAAAAAAAAAGAAAAAAATTTTTTTTTTAATTTCTAATTGAATGATATAAAAAAATTTTTTTCTCTTTGTTTCACACGGGATTTTACATGATATAAATATACACAAATATAATAGACAGTAAAAAAATTGTTCTAGAATAATTTTATCGAGTAACCGATAAAGTAACAAAGAACTCTGCAATTTTGGGGATTATCGACAATTAATTGGGAATTAATAATACGTTTTTCTTTAATAATGGAGAAAGAAAAGACAATGGACTTACGGATGAAAGGGAGGATGATGATGATGATGATGTGGTCATTTGATTGATTCGTTTTTTAAGATTTAAAAGTTTATGTTAGATCCTAGTTGACCATGAGTGTGTGAGATTCTATTGGAGCTGCACTATCGTAAAGAGTGTCAGTGTCTTGTGTTGGCTCGCCTTGAAGTTGACACTGATTACTCAATGTACCGGCTCCGCAGTCGCAAAAGAATCTAAAATTGTAATAAAAATATCTTCAATCAAAACTGAAAACTGATTTTACTCAACAAATTCAAATAAAAATTTAAAAAAAATTATAATTAAGTAAATTAATTAAATAAACAAATAATATAATAATTTTCTCGAAAAAAAAGGAATACTTACCGATCGTGTCGAATAAATTCTACATCGTGTCCGGCATGACAAACTTTTATACAATTAACGCAAATTGCGTTCCGATCGGTGGTGTTACAAGTTCTGCACCGATAAAAATCGTGCATTGGAAACGAGGTATACGAGGAAATCTTGTAAAGACATTGACTATTAGCCACCGCTTTTTCCACTGCATCTTGATTATTAAATATTTTGTTACCTGAAGAACAAATTTTTCAATTTTAGTAAATATTTCCAATTCATTCCATATTACAAAAAAAAGTAGTTTACCCCTCCTTGCGGGTTGAACGCCACTAGCGAGGCAAAGGCCGCCAAATCGATTATTGAAAATATGATTAAATTCTAAAGTGGCAGTCGCATTATTCGTGACTTCAACTCCGGCCGCGAGTCCATCGAAGATTCTATTTCTTCTCAGCACCGGATGTGACTGTGTCGATATAAGAACGCCTGCCTGTGCGTTTCTAAATATATCGTTTTCCTCCAGCATCCCTGCATTTCGAAAAATAACAATATTGTTTTATAATTATAACAATACCAACTATTAAAAATAATATAATTATAATAGAATTTTAAAATTTTGTAATTTACTAAATTGCATTTTTTGAAATAATAAATAAACTTCTCTTCCATTTGGTTTTACCTTTGCCGCCATTAAATATACAAATTCCTCCATCTCGACCATCGAAAATTTTATTTCTCTTTAAGGTGGGATTACTATCAGTTTTGATCCAAACGCCGGCCATTGCATTGTCGAAAATTTCATTTTGCTCCAACAATCCCAATCCGCTGTTATAAACCAAAACACCGCCATTCTGTCCACCCCAAATTTTATTTCCTCGAATTACAGGATTACTTCCGGTCCTAAAGTGGCAAAAAAATGAGTCAGCATTTTTTTTTATAATTATATAAAGAAAAAAAATATTATTTTACACAATATAATAAATATTCCATTATTAATTTAATTTTTTTTTAAACATTATTTGAATTGGTAGAAAACAAACCTGATTTGAACGCCCGAATAGAGATGATTGAAGATGTCGTTATCCTCGAGTTTTCCATGGCCATTATCGTAAAAATAAACGCCAACCTGTTTACCACTGTGAATACGATTACGTCGTAAAATTGGCGTTGATCCGGTAGTAATCCAGACGCCGGCCAATGTATTGGCAAAAACTTCATTCTCTTCAATCAATCCTTGTCCTTTTTCATGCACATAGATGCCACCATGCTGGCCATGGTGTATTTTATTGTGTCGTACAATCGGATCTGAATTCGTTCGAATTTGAATTCCCGCCAATGCATTTCCGTAAATGTCATTGTGCTCTATTAACCCTAAAAAAAGATTTTTTTTATATATTAAACAATAATAATAATAATTATTATTATTATTATTATTTAATAAAATTTATTTCATTTTTTAAAAAATAATTTATCTATTAATCTTGACAGAATTTTTAATAAATAAATGTTGATTTAATAAAAATTATTTTATTTAAAAAAAAAAGTATCAAAAAGGCAAAACAACTAAATTTATTTGTGAAAATTGAATAGAAAAGGCCAAGGACCACACAGGTTCTTTAAAAGAATTCTAACGGTACCATCATCACGAGTAAAAGGTAGACACAAAACTGATAGAGTGAAAGTATGTATTAAATACTTGACCTTGATAATGAAATCGAAAATAATATTAATATTAATATTAAAAACAATATTGGAATATTAAAAATTTTTAATTAAATACATAAAAAAAATTGTTACCTCTGCCTTCGCCGAAAATATAAACGCCACCCTGATGCCCATTATAAATTTCATTGCGTCGAATCGTCGGATTCGAATTTGAAGTGATCCAAACGCCAGCGAAATTATTCGAATGAATTTTATTATCGATGAATTGTCCCAAACCATTTTCGTGTACATAAATGCCGCCAGTTTGTCCGTGATGAATTTCACAGTGCACAACAGTTGGATTTGCGCCTGCCTTCACTTCAAAACCGGCAATACGATTATTGTGAATGTCATTTGATTCAAAATAACCGAGACCATTGTCAAACGTGAATATACCAACGTCACGACCATGATGAATATGATTACGTCGCATTATTGGATTCGCGTAATTCTTCACCCAAATACCCGCAAGGGCATTACGGGAAATTTCATTGTCCTCGTATGTACCTTGAGCATAATCCGTCACGTACAGACCAACATTCTCACAATCCGAGATATCGCAATTTCTAATCACTGGATTCGCACCAACTCCGGAGACACAAACCGCCGCACCAACTGTAAAGAAAAAATTAACTTATTAAAAACCTTCTTATTGTTAAATTTCGTACACTTTTTCAAGTACTCACCAACACTTGAACTGCGAATAATGCAGTGATCAATGGTCGGACTACAATTCTCGCCGACCTCGAGACAATAATGTTTGTGGTGTGGCACTGTGCTTGCGACATCGGGAGTGAATTTAAGTGTGAGATGTCCGACGTACGCTTTCTTCGCTCCCTCAATGAACATGACCGTTGACTCGCTTTCACGCTCAAGTATAACAGACTCGGCAACATTCCCAGGCGCCGAACCAACTAACGCGACATCGTGATCAATAACCAAAAATTCTCCACGGTAAGTGCCGGCGTGTAAAAATACTAAATGCTGATAGGTGTCCTCGGTTGCTGGCGTATTGCCGCAACAATTTCCCGAACTGCTTGAGCTTGACGTGCTACTACTACTTGACGAAGAACTGCTACTGCTACTATTACTTCGATACTCGTCGGCGTAATCAATCGCACTTTGTATTGTATTGAAATAGGGAAGATTTTTGAATTTACTTCGATGATTTTGAAATCCGGGCCTCACGTGAACGCCACGATATAATTGTCGAAAGCTCTCCTTCCAGGGATTCGCATAATCCGACTCGTCAGGCGAAATGAATTCAAATTTACATGGCTCCGGATTAAAAAGTGGAATATCGTATTCGTAAATTTGTTGATAAAGCGATTTCCATAGTTCGGTATCGTTGGCAATCACTTGAAATCGTTTACAGACTTGTGCCACTCGGCACAGGTCCTGTTCCATGAAATAATTGAATATTGTCAATAGAACCTCGTCCGGTAATTCGTACTGAAGATAATGGGCTGCCGTGTGTGTATATGTGCCTGTCGAACGAAATTAATTCGATTAATCACTTGAATCATTAGTTTCAATTTCTAAAATGTTTATCATCAACAACAAAAATTACATTAAATTTCAGTTTTATATATTTACTGGCAAACAGGGACATTTAAAGCGTTTCGGGAATGTGACGTGAATTGATTTGAATAAAAAAATTACATACCATCGATAGATAATGAACATGCTCGTCGGGGTCGTTTTCTCGCCGGAAGAGAGGATGAGACAAATATGGCGGCTGCATAACTGCTGCCGCCTGCTGGAGGTAATGCAGAGCTGGTTCCGGGTGCCGGATCCGGATGAGGGGGACTTTTTCGTCTGAGGTCATATGGCGAGGAGTGCGACGACGAAGGCGCTGCGACCCCTGAAGTACTCGGAAAAGGTCCTCGACCTCCGCTTCCACCGCTGACACCACCACCGCCTCCTAGTGCAATTTGATTCGACGCCGGGCATGGCAAATCGTACGCCTCGTCTGTAAATTACATTTACATATCAATTAATTTCTCATTCATTTTATGCATACTTTTTTTTATCTAATTCATCTTCAACATGACAACCACAAAAAAACAAATTTACAATTTTTGACATTCATTTTCTCAATCTTTTTATTATTATTCTATATATGCTTTATAAAATTAATAATAAATGCAAAAATACAAAATCAATTCTGAAAAAAGGCACACAAAAAACTGTTAAAAACGTAATAATGTAAAACATTATTTGGATCTTAATATGAAAATAAAGATTTTAATTCCAAAAATTAAAATAAAATAAAAACTCTTATAATTATACATAACTGACTAGAAAGAAAATCACGAAATCGTATGATATTGGAATTATGTGAGCATGAAACGCATAGGAGCATGAATACGAGTGCCAATGAAAATCAGAATTAGAATTGCAATTGTCATAATAATTGTGAGAGCTTAACAAAAAAAATAAAAATGAAAGGAAGGAAATTCCACGACCTTGTACTTAAACAAGGATCCATAATACCGTTTGAGTCACGTTTTATATAATAATAAACTAAAAAGAAATATGAGAAAAAGTATTCGCAAAATTACATAATTTCGTATATAATCCTAAATATGTATTTTTAATAATCTTTTTTTTCCATCTTTTTTAATTTCCTCTCATATACGTTAAGAAATATTGTAAATAAAAAATTACATTACTCATCACTTGCGAGTGACAATAATTATAATTCTGCTTTTAGTACAATTTTTTAAAATCAATTTTCAATATAAACTCAATAAAATTAAAAAATATTAAAAAAATAAAATTACAAAATAAATAATAATAAAATAAAAATAACTTTCAATTTTTATAATTCGTGTTATAAATTGTTTTATTAATTAATTTATTCTACATTTCTAATTCAAGTTGAGTTTTCCACTTAAATATTTTACTAATAACAATAAAGAACAATTTTCTGATTGCCTTCCAAATTAACTAGGTGTGTTTATTCTAATTCCGTTACTTATAACTCTCACGAATCCAAGTGTTAATTCTTCGAAACTGCAGTGCTTTCAGAAAAAATTTATTTGAAATGTATTGCACCTGAAATCGAATTATTAGAAAATATTTATTCGATTGCAATACACTTGGTAAAAAAATTATGGGATATTTTTATTTTTTAAAAAATTAAGAAACTTAATGGTAAAAAAGAAAAAAAAATTAAATTCTTTTCAGTTTTAAAAATTAAACATATTAAAAACGGGTGAATACAAGAAACAAAAAACACGTAGAAGATATTTAATGATACTTTTTGTAACAATAGAAAACGTAATTAAAGGGAATATAAAAAACACACTTGTTAATAAAAATCATCTCAATTACTTAAGTCACAGAATTTTTCGACAAATACTCAAATTTTAAATGTTTTAAATATTCCCAGCATCTTTAAGTTTCTCCCGGAAAAAAGTTAACTGTAATAAAAAAGATTGTCGAGCAAGGATAAATTTATCTCAATCACGAAAACTCAT
>JUFY01008160.1:14050-26962 GCA_001855655.1 Leptopilina clavipes
ACTCATTCCCTACAACTTTTCCTAATTGATAAATCAAGAGAGGATAAAGAGGAAAAAAGCCACAATCTTTGGTCCTACCATTTTCGTTTCATCAGGTCAAATTAAAAAAATTTCTTTAAACACGAATCAAGGCCCAAAGGGATTTGGGAAAGGATCGTCGAAAGTCGGAATTTGACACAAACACATATTATACTCATCAAGGGAGAGAAAAGTCACGGGACAAAGGAGAATGTAAACTGAATTTTTTTCCTTCTCTTTTCTATTCACAGAGAAAATTAATTTCTCACGGTAAAAAATAGGGTGAAAAAGAAAATGATAAAGATGGAGAGTAATTGAAGACATGTATTTTTGGCATATAGATGTGGAAAGAGTAGTTAAAAAAAATTGGGGCTCGGCAGGTGAAGGCGAGAGAGTGTTAAAAAGGTATAAGGGGAAAAAGTGGCGAGTGTGTGTGTTACTTACCAGAAGCTCTTGATGGTAAAGGAATCCTATTTGCACCTTTTCTTCGCGATCGACGGACGTAGCCGCGCCCAGAAAATGAGGCGCTTGGCATGTTGGCGTCGTGAGCCCCCAGGTTGCGTGTAAAAATTAGAAGAAAATAGTAGATAAAACTCAACTAAACACTAAACAATGGCGACACTTCCACTGAGCACGGCAGCCATTTTGTCATTGACGGCAAAGAGTAAGCGATTGCAGCGCCAATTGGGTGTATGTGGAGAACCTCTATCTCACTTGTGCTTCCTTTCATGATAATCAACTTGTCCTCGTCCCACTCCCAGCAGGTACGTATTCACCATCACCGGGGCCCGTTCCCGTTCATCTGCGCAGGCGGGGTTTATTTTAAGGATGACCGGTCGGATTTATCAATTTTTTTTTCTCTTCCTCTCTCCTTTCCACGTCTCTATAGTGACTATCGTTCGGCTTTGTAAAATTATACCACAAAAAGGAAGAAAATTATTATTCGATACGATCAATAAAAACTTTTCATTGTTTTCTCTTTTTATCCATTGGTATTAATTGATTTCGTCAATTGTTGTCAACTCGCGAATATACTATAAATAATTCACAATTAAATTCAACATTTAATTGTGATAATCAACTTTTTATAATTTCATTTTGTAAAAGTATATTGTGTTCTAGGAAAATATTTACAAAAAGGCATTTTAATCAAGTGCCTATATTATTCATAATCAGTATTTTATCTCGGAATTCATTACACAAGATCTTTTTATGCTCGAGATATTAATTAATAATCAATTAAATGCGGTCTATTGTCATTAATGTAATATTTCTGAAATTCGTATGAAGGAATATTTTTTTTATTCTTATCCTCGAAATTTAAATTTTATTGAAAAAATTTTTTCATCATCACGTTTTGAAAGTAATTAACCTTAACTAAATAAAAATAATCAAAAAAAATTTTTTTTTATATTGATCAAGAATAAAAATTTGACTAAACGAAAAATATTATTTACAATTGACATAACATTTAGTATTAATTTATTGCAATTAAGAAAAGTTTTTATATGATGTAAAGATTTATCATGATGGTTGGAATTGGCTTTTTATAGGTTAAGATAAAAAATTCCTACTTTTATCAGCTGTCAATTCTTTTACTAAGAAATTTCTTGAAAGATGATCCCAGTTTACAAAAGTGAGATTGAATAAGCTATGTTAAAAATGTACACAAAGGAAATTTTTTTTATCTGAAATTTATCGATTTTCTGGATTAATTGCCAAATGGAAAATAGAAAAAGTTTGCAACAAAAGAACACGTAACGCTACTAATTACGGTTTTATGGTGTCGGTGTGTCAGATGTGTAACGGTTATCAACATTTATACTGTTTAACGATATAAAATACTTGGAATATTATTTTCGAGAAAAAAAAATTAATAAATATAAACGTACCTCAAGATTAGAAGGCTTTATGTAAAAAAAAAACTTTTTCTTCAAAGGAACGTATTATATTTCACACTTATATATATGGCTGTATACGCTCCTGGGCGGGGCCCCTCGCCCCGGTGCCCCGCTTCACCGTAAAATTGGAACGCGACACAAGTAAAGGGATCGATGTCAGTATGGAGTTATGGAGACCGCGGACAACAGAAATTCCTATTTACCATGTATTTCCGCGATCAGCTCGTGTCTCGTTCTCTCTGTTGTTTACGTGGCCAGCTTGTACGTTTGGAATTCACCACACGACAGGTACGCTCCACAGCTCCAACAGTGCTCCGCTTTTCGGAGTTGATATCTCTCCGCCACGCACGTTTTCCTACACTACACACACATATTTCCTACCGACATCGAAATGCCGAAACTCGGCAACACTGCACCGCGATCTTCCCATGGAACCAATGGAACACACAAACTCTAATATATATATATACAACCCAGGGGTGTACAACGATTCACATTTTAAACCCATAAAAGTGTTATGAACCCTTGTCGAAACCTGTTCCTTGGTTCTCCCCCCTTTCATGTAAATGTCAATCTGCCAAATTGAGGTTAGGAACTTGACATAATTATATATATATTGCCATCTAAGATTTTCGAGTTATGAACATTTATTAATATAGTTTGATAATTTGGCTTATTTATTAATAAATAATTAAACATTTTTTATTAATTTTACTTTTAGTGATTAATTTAACAAAATTTTAAATATAAAGAATGGGTCTAAATTCTACGAATGTTGGTTAGGAATTATAATTTTAACTTTATAATCGTTTTACCAATAAATTTAGTGGAACATCTTTTAAAAAAAGTATTTTTATTTAATGACGTGGGATGTCGTTTTAGTTGTTACGGCACTGGATAGGATCATTTAATTCATGTAGAGACATGAATGACTGCTGATTGGTCAATTTCAAGTGTAGTTGTACTATGTTACTATGAATACTATTCACAACTTTCACTATACACACGAGCGTGCACAAATCTTAGAAAATAATGTCCTTTTTTGGAAAATTTACAGAAATTCTTATTTTTTTTTCTTTAATAATTTTGTTTGCTTTATTGTTTTTTAATTAAAAACTATTTTATTTTATTGAAAAAATTTTAATTAATTTTCCTTTTTCAGGGAGCATCCAAGCACGATAAAAAAACGATTTTTAAGTGTTTTCATAATGACACTAATATCCCCAGCCTCTCTATATTTTGGCTTAAGTGAAAAAGTTTTTCAATCGGTAATACGAGATTAATTAATTAATATACTTATTATTATATAATATTCTTTGTTTATTATAATTTTAAATTTTTATTCTAAAATAATTTTTTTTAAAGTGTAACAATTTTTAACAAATTGAATTTTTTAATTTTATTTGTTTTAAAAAATTTGTTAATTTAAATGTGTGATATTTTTTTAGGCAACGATATGGGAATTATTGGGACTGAGATGGCCTGGTTTTATTCAAGCAATCATCTTGCCTCTGTGTCTCACGATGATTTTATTTTTAGGACCGCTCAGCTTGCAAGTCATTAATGGAATTTGGAAATTATACGCAGGTTTTTTATTCCGACCTAATTTCTCATATAAAAAAGAAAATTATATTTCTTTTATTGAATTAATTTCGCATGAAAATATTCCACTGGAATAATTTTTCAAATTGATAAAAATTAATTAATAATCGTTAACAGCAGTAAAAAATTGTTTTTTGAATAATAGAAAGACTAAAGAAATAAAGAATAGGAATAATTTTTTCGAATCGAAAATGATTAGTTTAATTCCGTGAAATCGTAAATTTCAATTAATTAGAACTCCTGTTAATTAGAACCAATGTACTGGCTAGGAAGTGCGAGGACATTAATTTGGTGGAGGAATCAAGTGATAGCGCCCCTTTCAGAAGAATGGACTTTTAGGGCGTGCATGCTGCCATTACTTTTGCAGTGTTTTTCTCCAACAACGGCAATTTTCATATGTCCATTATTTTTCGGTGTCGCACATTTTCACCACGTTCTCGAAAGAATAAAAATGGGAATGGAAATAAAACATGCCCTGATCGTATCCTGTAAGCTCGGAATATTAATAAATTTCTTTTATAAAAAAAAGGAAAAAAATTTCCATTTAAAGAAAAATTTTTTTCACAGGCTTTCAATTTTCTTATACGACGCTTTTTGGCGCTTATGCCGCATTTCTCTTCTTTAAAACAGGTAAATTTTTTCCACGAAACACACAATTAATTGAAATTGAATTATAATTGAATTTACTTTTAAAGATATAAAATGATAATAAATTGTTTCATTATATTAGCGTTAAATTTTTCTTATTAAATTAATGTCTATTATTTATTTATTTATTGTATCTTTTTTAAGGACACTTTGTGGCGCCGTTTGCCGCCCATTCATTCTGCAATCACATGGGATTTCCGGATTTATCGGAAGTCGCAACTTACGAGGGTCCGTGGAAACGGGCAGGACTTATGTTCTTATTTGTCCTAGGACTCATTGCCTGGTGTTTTCTTTTAACGCCAATGACGAATCCAACTTTTTTTAGTAACAATTTATTTTGGCACAAACACGTTTGATGATTTATGAAAAAATTTTATTTAATTCAAATATTCGTAATAATTATAATTTTTAATTGTTAATTATTTTTTGCATTATAATACTTAATAATTAATGGACTGACTGACTATTTTTACCAACGAAGCACTTTCAGGATCAAATAGATTTGTTTTTTTTTTTTTTTTACTTTGTAAATTAATAAGTTAAGAAAAATAGTACTTTAATTTCTTTTCTGTGATTTAGAATTTGTTGATAGGAGGAAAGAAAGGACAATTTTTTTATTAGAAACATTTTTTTAAATTAGAGAATTTTTTTAATTAAAAACATTCCCCCTACTTCAGAAAATCTTTTAACTGTGAAAATTCTTTAATTCAGAAAATCACAATAACGAACTTTTTTTTTATTAATAAATATTTCGAAGAAAGAAAAAAAAGAAATTAGGAAAAAAATATGTAAAATAATGAAAAATTACCATTGTGCCTCCGAATCGAAATTACTTCGATCAACTCGTATAGTTATATATTAAAATGCCAAGAACCTCTCTGCCATTACGAAGCAATTAAAAAAAAAACATTCACGTTTGTCATAGAATATTATATACTCGATTGTAAAAATTTCAAATAGAAAAACACTCGTTTTGTGCAAACGTTTAATTCTATTTGAAATTTAAATTTACAAGCCGACATTGTTCTGTATTTGTGGTAAAACTAGTCCTTAATAATAACATTAACATTTTAATCCAGCTTTTAATTTCCTCTAAAGGGAAAAAAAGAAATTCCCATCAATACATTATTAACAGAATTTTACAATTTTTGGTTACTTTATAATTAATTGTAAATAGTCAAAAATAATATTTGAATATTGTTAATAATTTGTAATAATTAAACACATTTATTGTAAAAAATTTTAATTATTAACTAAAATAATAATAATTATAATAATTATTAATAAAATAATGTTTGAATATTAATAATATTTAAATACTATTAAATAAGTAACTAATAAATTTTTTTGAAATTCTGTCAATAATGGAATAGAGAAAAAAATTCCTAAAATCTTTTCTAGTTTTTATTGCAAGTTTTTATTGCAAATCCGAATATCAAACACTTAAAATTCAAATTGGAATAATACAGAAAGCGGGTAATTTTTAACTCTTAAGAATCTGCGCATTTATTGATAATTATTAATTCAGATCACGGAGAAAAACAGTTATTACAACGTCGTTACGATTTAAAATATTTATAATCACACATCCGAACGTAACAAAAATACAAGAGTTCTTACAAATAACAACTGTTTTATTCTTCCTATCATTATCACCAGGAGAATTATTAAATTTTTGTTGTCTTTCATTTATGGGTATATTAAAATACCGAAAAAACATATTTAATAAAATGAATACTTGTAAACGAATCGCCAAAAAAAAAGAAAAGAAAAAGAGCGAAACTTTAATTAAATTTTATCTGTAAAATCGTTTAATGAAAAACGCAGTATAAAAGTTGACTATAAATAAAATTAAAACACTAAAAAAAATAGATAAAACAAATATAAAGTTAACAGTTTCTATTATTATCAACAGAAAACTATAAATTGCACTTTAGAATATAAATTCGACTAATCTTTCTTCATTGGTCTCAGAGACACAAAATTTGGACAAACAATTTTTTTAAGAGACAAATATTTCTTTTTCTCTTAATTATTATTAATATCAATCTTTTTTCTCAGTTTTGTCTAAATCACAAAAAAAACTTATTACTATATTATTAAATAACTGAAACTTGATAAAAAAAAAAAATGAAAAAAATGAAAGTCAAATAAAGTAAAAATATGTACAAAAAATTTAATTATAGTTAATTATCAATTAATAATAATATTATTGTATAAATAATTGTAAAATCATAACTTAATAATTATAATTATTACTTTGTGACAATTATTATAATCATACAATAATATTATTAATAAAAAAGATTAATAAACTATAATATATATAGTATAAAATAATTAATAATTATTTACTTTAATATAAGAAAATAATCTCTCAGTAACTTCTGACGAGTGAAAAGAGAAACAAATACTGAAAAAATTTTAAAAAACTAACATAGTAATAGAAAATTATTTGTTAATGATATATAAATAAATGCAAAATTCAATAATCTTAAATATTATAGAAATTAATTCAGATCGTGAGCAATTTTTCAAATAACAATGAAAATAAATTAAGAATTTTTTCTTTTTTCTTCATTGATAATGAATTTAATTCTAAGTTTGATTCAAACTTGGAGTGGGTTCGACATTTTGAGACTGATTGAGAAATAAAACGTTGCTTGCCTTGATTCTCGGTCCAGTTGCCGCCATCGATGGACAGGGACTAATACATGGGGTGGAACAATAGCTGTTACTTAAATCACATTGATCCAAAAGCTTCCACAATTCCTCTGGTGTTGGCCCGCCAGAAAATTCTTTATCTGAAAAGCAAATTTCATTCAAAACTGTTTTAATGTATTTTTTAATAATTACGAAATTTATATTTTAGAAGATTTCCATTTAACCAAATTTTAAACTAATCAAGCTAATTTTCATTTACATGTAAATGAAAATGTGAATTCTGTTAACAGAAATTTTTTCTAAATAAAAGTTTAGAGAAAATAATATGAAACTAAATTTATAAATGTGACATAAATTGAAATTTTTCTTTTAAAGTAAAATGTGACAAACCGGGAACGGCACTGAATGAGGGATCGAGGGCGGTTGTAAGGTCCCACATTTGAATAGCGCCGTTAGAATGACCGGTGAAAATAAATCGTCGTGGCCTGGAGCCCATTCGACTGGAACCTTCACATTCGTGAACGCAAAAAGAAGATATCACACTCCCATCAACCGATTGTATCACGCAGACTCTTTTTCCATTAGATGCCAATCGTACGAACAATTGATCCGTTTCGGGAACAACTTTCTGGACGAAAACCTGCTCGTCATCTTGCTCACCAAACGGACCTGAAATTTCAATTTATTTTCATTATTATCACCTTTAAATTGTTTCACTCAAAATTTTATTCAAGCCTTAAATCTAATATGAAATTTATAATAAAAAAAATATTAAAAAATGTTTTAAACACTTTTCATTAATTGTTTTCACAACTCAATTAATACACAAATTTAAATTTCCAATGTAATTGTCAATTAATTTTTCTGGGAAATTTTTATTTTTAGATAAATCAATTAAAATTCATATTTCAAGAAAATGATTTTTATGATTAATTTTTAATTAATTACGGTTATTAAATTTAAATATAAAAAATTATTAACTTAAAATTTGCCAGAATTTTTAAGCTGTAGGAGAAATGTTTTATTTTAGTTACCAAAATCATTGCCGGCATTGTAACTAATGCAGGGATCGATGGCGTCCAAGGAAACGATTTTGAAACTTGCTTCGGGCATGGAACCGGGTTGAGTTGAAATCATACCACGAAATCTTGTCACTGCCCAACTTCGAACGTGATTATATTCGGAGCACACCGAAACTAAATACTTTTCGGACAGAGTTACCTGGCAAAAGAAGAATAATTATAAAAAAAATTATTTTTGTCAATTTAATGAATAAAAATTTAATTTTAATTAAAATTAAAATAAACCAAAAAAGGAAATGGATCCAAAAAATTTTTGTTTTAAACACAAATTAATTTTGCAACCTTGGTTACGCTACTTTGATGGACCGTGAAAGTTTGAAAAAGTTGTGGTCCATGACCCACGGTTTCCGGATGCTGAACGATCACTCTTACACTTCCAGATTTAGTTCCGTAAGCAATTTCGATCCAATTTCCACACAAACCTGTGAAATTCAAGAATAAACATTAGTTTTCAAGATTAAAAAACAATTTTCTTCAACATGGTCACAAATTTTCTATGTACTAAATAATAATTTTATTTTAAAAAATATTAAACGTGCAACATGAATCCAAAATTTGAAATTAATCATCGATCAACGAATTAATAGGTATAGGTAAATTAATAACATAATTGTCCAGTTAATAGTAAATTGCAAATATAAAACATAAATTATAAATTATAAATTAATTATTTAAAAATTCTTCGAGATTTTTATACCAATGTGAAAATAATTTCGTATTTTCATTTACCTTCAGATTTAATTAATTATTGCACTAATAAATATTATAATGGTTACAAATAACAATATTGTATTAATTGTGATTCGTAAAAATATAGAATGATGGGAATGAATGATTTTTATGACGTGACGTTTGAAGAAACATGCGAAGAAAATATAATTTTTTTAATACTAAGAAAAAATCATGCAACGAAATAACACTGAATAAAAATTAAATTAAAAAAAAGCGACAAAAGCTCTCTAAAGCAGATAAAAAAATCTTTTCTTTGCAGGCGAAAATTCACAAGAAAAAAATTAATATTTGGAATTAAATGTTCATCTTCTTAATATTTTAAAGAAATCGTCATTCAAATTTGATAAATACAAATTCTGAAAATTATTGATCGACACACAGATAATTTATACCTATAACACAAACAAAATTTTTAAATCAATTTAAAAAACTGTAAATAAAATCGTAACAATAAGTAAGCAACAATAAACAATAATAAAAAGCAAATAAACAATCAAAGTAAATGTACAAATAAATAGTAAATAACAATTAATTAAATTAATTAATAATATATGATTGAATTATTAAAGTAAAAATAATTACAATTCATAATAAAAAATATTACAAAAAAGAATATATGTGTAAAAAAAATTGTGTAAGGCTTCGAAAAATATGTATATAGGCTTATATTTTTAGTTCACTTAACAATAATTTAAAGGTTCAATAAATACAATTGTTTTTCTGTTACCTTCCCTCCCCCTCTCAGATGCTGGCATGGAACATAATGCTATGAATAGGGAGAGCAAGCAGGCAGCTCTAATAATCGAACCAATTAAAAGAATTTTGTTTAAAAAAAATATACAGAAAAATAATTATAGTTAACGTTCATTAAACTCAATATAAAATGCATAATTTTGCATCAGTACAACTGGACACATGAGGATAGCAGGGTGCATTTTGCTATAGAAACAATTTAATGAAATTGTTACGCAGTGCCTGAAAAATTAAGGAATTATTTCACAAATCTCAATTTCACAATCTCTAATTATTAATAAGATGACAATAATTGTAATAATCAAATTTAAATAATTCGCTAGTTTAATATAGACAATTTTATTCTAACTAAAAAAATTTTTTTCCTTCAATTTTTAAAACTTTTAAAATTCTACTTTTCAAATTTAAAATTTTGAAATCTAAAAAGCAATTGTATTGGTTGCAAAAAAAAATTATTTTTGATATTCTAGTACACAATATACATTGATACGATAATAGTCACACGTGGTTATAAAAAAGGAAATTAGGATGTCGATTATTTAATTTTAATTAAAATTTAAAACTAATTTCTAATTCAACGAAATGTTAATTTATTAAATTTATTTTTTTATAATTTAAAATTTATTAAGAATTTATTTGAAAACTTTAAATAATTGACAAAATATCTCAAATCTAATTAAACATAATATTCTTTTGACTCAAAAACCATTTAAAATTCAAAAATTTTATTTTTTTAAATATAATTCTTGTTATTGTTTATTACTGTTTTTAATTAATTTTACTTTTAAATTAAGAAAACAAAATTGACATCCTACGTTCTAAAGAAGAAAAGAACAGTGTAACTACAAACGCATATGCAACAACGTTTATAATATATAAAAATGCAAACGAGATGCGATGCAAGATAAACAATTGCGTGAATCGATGACTTTGATGATTGTTTGTTGAGACTAAAAAATGATAAACAAATTATTATTATTAACCCATACTTGCCTTGCGCTATGTATCCAGTTGTACGGTAAGAATTTCATGAAGCAAACATAAAAGATATATTTTAGTTTTCATTAATTTCGAATTTTACAAACGAAAGACAAAAAATAGAGAAAAATAATTATCTTATATGAAAATAAATTTCAAAATAAATTTAAAAATAATTTCTTAAACTAATTATGAGCGAAAAATTATGATTCAAGGCGTGAAAAATGTTAATGATCAATGATTCCATGTCCCTTTTTCATTTGCCCGCATTCTTATTAGCTGTTCAATAAATTACAAATAAATATAAAATAGAAAACTCGAGGCAGTAAATATGAAAATTTACATATTTTTCATATTCCGAAACAAAAAATCATTTCATAAATTTAATTAATTTTCTTTAGTACCTTTAAAAAAAATTTTTTTTATATTAAATCTATTTTTTCATAAATTTTTACTTTAATCAATAATATTAATAAATTTTCAATTGCCTTGGAGTTTTTAATAAAAAAAAAAAGAAGCAACTTTTCAACTAAATAAAATCCAACTCACTTGTTTTTGGTGTGAGATAAACTGAAATTGCAGTGATTGGGTCGTGACTCGGGTCCCTGTACAATTCCGTGACCAATAAATCATTGTCCTTCATTCTCAGGGGGAATTTTTGCATATCTAAAAAAGTTTGAAAAATTCATTTTAGAACTACAAATTAATGAATAAAATTATAGAATTTAAAATAAACGAATAAATTAAATTGAAACTTACCAATGTAATAAATAGATCCATTATTACAGCCCAAAAGAAGAAATGATCCAGCCGTGTCGAAGGATGATATTGGAACGACATCTTGTATTTGCCAATGATGTGTCATTGCGTGCCAAACGCCAATTTTTCCAGTTGGCGACAGTGCCACTAATTGGCTGCCAATAAAGAAAAGGTATTCCACACGTACATTTAAATTGAATGTGCCAACGTTCGTCTTAATTCCACCCTCCGAGACACTCCAAAGACGTACTTGACTACCGAACGAAATTGCCACCATTTTCCCATCGGCGCCGCTTATTTTTGCATTAATCGCTACACGTTCAATGAGGAATTCAATATGAGGACTCGTGAATGCATGCTGCCAACCCGAAGAATCCTTGAGACGATAACAAGTGATAAAATGAGCGTACGCAATCACAATCCAATTGTGATGTGCTTTTATGATTTGCACTCGTAAAGGATCAACCCAACCTGAAACTGACGTTTCAATTAGAAGTTAAATTTCACTGAAAATATCCTAGATTTAAAAATTTAATTAAGATTACCTTGTTGCGGTCCAAAGACGAGATTTATATCGTTCTTGAAAATCTTGTTCAAATCGGCAGAACTGTTCCGAGCATGTCGAAGATCAAGTGAAGGTGTTCGCGAATGAGGAACACCTCTGGAAACTCGATAATCAAGTGACGAATTCCTTGCATGTGTTGGTAACGCTGCTCTATGATTTTGTTGATCTAAATAACAAAAAGCGAGAATTAAATTAATAATTTAATCTTCAAGAGAGAAAGAAAGATGGAAAAATATTAATAAATATTAACTGTTGGAGTTGCTGGACTGATTAGGAGAATTGAAAGACGATCCCGCGGATTGAGGAGCTGTAGATGTCGTGGAAGCTGCAGCTTCGGTTCGAGGAACTTGCGGAGCTCCTGCAGGTCTCCCGTGAATAGAAACATCGCTTATGCTGGCTGAAACGCTGGCTGGCTCTTGAAGAGGAACGTCTACAATTTTTAAAATCCATTTTTAAATCAATTCTCATTTATTAATTATATACTTTTAATCATTATTTCTTTTTCCAGCGCAATAATTTTTCGATTTAGTGTCAAGGAACAAAAAAAATACTCACTTGGAGGTGGTAAATAGCCATAAAATAAAACATCGCCACAGGAGGATTGTGACAAATCTTCGCAGAGCATTAATCTCTTAACGAGAGGAGTAATTCCATAATATTCGGCCTCGTGTCTCAATGCGCGAATATCAATATTTTTCAAATCAATGTCCTTCGTTCTTAAATAATTAAGTATAATTGAAAATATTTTTGGATCACGATCAATGAAGAGTGCTCCATTCTCGTCTCGACGACTAGCGATTCTGTTGCTCAACAGAGCGGTGAAAAATGAATCCGGAATCCATGACAGAGTTTGACGTGATGTGGTAAACCTTGGAAAAAAAATCTCAACGGTAAATATTATCTCTTTATTGACAAAAATGAAAAAATTAAAGACTATAATTTTCAATATAGAACTGCTGAGACAAAAAATTTCCCATTTGTGGGAAAAAACGAATTATAATTTCAATTAACAAACAGAAACTTTATTGCTAAAATAAAAAATTTTTTCTATTCTTGATTTACTTTTACAACAACAGACAAAATTTCTAATACATGAAAATCAAAATATAAATATGGTAACAAATTTCTAAAACAAGACAAAACAGCTGTCATAGGTGAAAATATGTCAAATATTTCTTGCATTTGTTTCTAATTGGCAAAAGTAAAAGAA
>JUFY01008290.1:1133-18143 GCA_001855655.1 Leptopilina clavipes
TACATGTGACTTATGTCAGACCCGCCATCTGTAGTGCAAATCGCGCGGCAATAGTTTCATCGTTTATCAACTTACCATCATTCACACACACATACATCGTACAGTGAAACTGACGTTTCTCACTTTAAATATTAATATTTCAATAAATAAACACTTGTTAATCTTGAATGTTGCATAAATTTAATCCTGAAGTGTTTATTTATCAATAGCAAAAGTTTTTTTCACCAAAATAAGCCAATTTATTAAAATATATTGACTCTAACCGAAACCTAACCGAAACCTAACTGAACTCGGTTAGATTTCAGTTTTCACGATCCGCCAGGGATTAAGCACAGAAAATCAAGTTTGGATTAACATTTTCAATTTCTGATGTTGAGACTATTGACAATGACAATTCCCCAAAAGAATATAGTCACATAACCTCAAAAATCGTTTTTTTTTTATTTATTTCCAACTTGAATTAATATTTACTTGTGGAAATTTTTTAGATTATGTTAAAGAACAAATTTACATATATCACGCATAACCTCAAAAATCGTTTTGTTTTTTTATTTATTTCCAACTTGAATTAATATTTACTTGTGTAAATTTTTTAGATTATGTTAAAGAACAAATTTAGGCTGTGTCCACAATAGGCTCTTTTTATGTCCTTACGTCGAACATAATATAAAAATACAATAGATTTCATAGATTTCTTTGTATTTTAATGTTATGTTCGACGTAAGGACATAAACAGAGTCTATTGTGGACACAGCCTTACATATATCACGCATAACCTCAAAAATCGATTTTTTTATTTATTTCCAACTCGAATTAATATTTACTTGTGGAAATTTTTTAGATTATGTTAAAGAACAAATTTACATATATCACGCATAACCTCAAAAATCGTTTTGTTTTTTTATTTATTTCCAACTTGAATTAATATTTACCTGTGAATTTTTTTTTTTGTAGGTTTTGTCAAAGAACATATTTACTATTAGATAGCGAACATTGAGATATAATTAAGAGGAAAGTTTCACCTGTTTTAGAAGAATATTCGATGCTACTGGTGTCCTTCCATCTTCAGAGGCACATGGGAAACTTTCTGATACAAGTGTATGGACCTTGTGTTCTTCTAGTGGTTCTGTCGTGGGTCTCCTTTTGGCTCAACAGAGAAGCAACTGCTGATCGAGTTTCTCTCGGTAAGTTCTTTTCTTCGCAAAGAAGAAGCTCTTAAACACAACTTTGCGCAACGTTTCTATATCTATATGTACACATATGTATATATATATATACCAAATCATATTTTTATCCACTTTCACAATCTTTACGGAAAATAGGATAATATTAAATTTAAAGTCCTTTTTACCGACAGAATTCTATTTTGTTTGTGAATTACTTCACAAAAAATTCCTTATTATTCCTAATATTCCTCTTGTCTTTATTATTTGTTTATTTACTATTTATTATTTATTACATTACTATGTCAGGAATTTCTGTTTTTTTTTCAGGTATCACGACAGTTTTGACTATGACTTTTTTGGGTCTGGAGGCGAGAACAGATCTGCCAAAAGTCCCTTATCCCACGGCTCTTGACTTTTTCGTCTTCCTCTCGTTCGCCTTTATTTTCGCGACAATAATCCAATTTGCAGTGGTTCATTACTTCACTAAATATGGATCCGGCGAATGTTACTTTAGTTCGGATATCAGTGAGTCCGACAACTCGAGCGATGAGGAAACTGTATGTCGACCTCGCAAGAAGGAATCGGTAACTAAATTAAGAAAAAAAAACAAAAAAAAAGAGTTTAATTACGTTCAAAAAGACTTAAAATAAGTACTAAGGTTAAAATAATTGGTGAGTAAGGTTGACGGCTGCAGTCGCTAAGGCGCTTGACAGTGAACGAAACCATAGAACCAAGGTTCAATTCCACCACTCGGTTTGAAAAATTTTATTCAGTTTGCTAAATTCAAACTTGTTCAGATTTTTCCTTTATTGAACTGAAATATAAATTTAAATATATATTTAATATTTATGACATATAATTTAGAAATAATAATATTCATAATTAATTAACGTACAATTTTGTTTTCTAGAGTCGAAGAAAATCTTCAGGCAATTCATCGCAGCCAAATAAAAGTAATAATCGAAATTTCACAATGAACGAGGAAGGTGTCATTGAAGTAATTCAACTTTCGGCACTTCCAGAGCCGGAAAGAAATGACAATGGACAATGGCAATTGTCGTGTGTTCCTCGACAACCTCCGCCACCAAAACCTCGTGTTCCTTCTCGAAGACGTCATAGACGTGTTCCTAGATATAATTCTGTCTCAAAAATCGATCGCGCAAGTCGTGTCGTTTTTCCCCTTTTCTTCCTTACAATTAACGTCTTTTACTGGTACGCTTATTTGTCAAGAAGCGAGCGGATCAGTTACTATAATCCAAGTTCTTCGTAAGAAATAAATAATGAGATGTCCCGAAAAATGCAAAAAACTTTTTAATTATTATTTATTTTTATATATTCATTACTTATTATTCGTTTTTTTGTCTATTATTATGTTCATAAATTGTTTATATAAATATGAATTTGTATTAAAAAAAATTAATATATTGTTGTATATAAATTCACGTTTGGAAAAAAAATTCCAGACATAAAATTTTTTTTATTAATAACAAAATTAATATCGTAATTCGGATGGATGCAATTTTTTTATTTTTTATTATTATTGTTATTGTTGTTGATTGATATTTTTATTGTTAAATGTGATTTTTATTGTTATTGTTGTTGATTGATATTTTAATTGTTGAATGTGATTTTTACTGTTGATTGTTATTATTTTTGTTTATATTATATTTTTATTATCTTATTATTTTTACATTTTTTTTTGTTCTTTTTATTATATTATTATTTTTTTATTTCTATTGTTTTTAACAAATTGTATAAATAATGGCAAATTTATAGATTTTTCACTTCTCTTTGCATTTTTCGAAATTTCGCTTCTAGTTAGCAATGAAAAAAAAATCGTTTATCAGTAGCCGACCAATTTTTGCAAAACCTTGTACATAGATTAAATATATATACATATATTATGTATGCGTGTCACTTTTTTACGGGAAAATATCGATTATTTAAAAAAAAAACGAAATAGAAAATTATTATAGTATGAAAAAGAAAAAAAAATGCCACGTATTAACAATGTTGTAAAAATTTAATTAATTTACACAAAAAAACAAATTATAATGTATTATATATATTATATATATACAATAAAAAATATAAATATAATAATTATATTAAGTGTCGAACAAAATAATATAATCTCGCGATCTAAAATTGAAATTATTGATTGCTTGATATTTTATGTTCTAATTTTAAGGGCAAACAAAATTAAATACATAATTATGTAAATAGAATTTTACAGGGAAAAATTAAAAACGAAGAAAAAAATCTTCTCTCGATAATTATCAAATTTCAAAACTCTTCATTCGGAGTTATATTTGAGAATTTGAATTTCGAAATATTTGTTGAAATGAGAAAAGATGATAAATATAAATATATAAAAATTTGAAAGTTTGTTCAGAGTTTCTTTGATTATTTCGACGTTTTCTTATCCATCAAAGAGATAAGATTTGAGAAAATAATTTAAAATAGTGTTTTTTTTAATTTATATCATGTCAGTAATTTTTTTAATTGTATATAAAATCACTAAATCGTTTCATATTATATAAAAAGCATTACGTCAGATTTATTTTTCAAATTGATGATTTAATGAAATTTTCAGAAATAACTGTACAACATTTTTATTTGAAATTAATATATTTAATTTTTCATTTCTACTTTCTCCTTACACATTTTCTTCATTTTTAAACAAATATAATTTCTTGTAAAAATCGTAAAACTTTCGGAACAATATGAAAATATCATTGCAAATTAACAAACAAAAAAATCATATAAAATACTGCGCACAGGGGAGAAAAAAAAAGTTTATCACAAAAATTCAATGGCTCTTTTTTTATTCACATAAAATTGAAAAAAAGAAAAAAAAATTATATCTCTATTTTGTATATATATCGTAAAGGAAATTAAAATTAACTACTAAATATTCTATTTCAGACTTGCGAGATGGGTGAAATTATTCTATTTCATATTTGGCGATTTCATTATATCCTATTTTTTTCCCTTAATATGAAAATTGAATTATCATCCTCTCTTGAAAATTATATTTTACTTTCATGGAAAAAAAAAATTATCACATCATAGCGGGAGAAAAAAAATGAGTAAATTCACGTTTGTTCAGAAAAAAATTGCTTGAGAATGTTTTACAAAAAGGAAAATCTATTTTACGAGAGAAAAAATTTGTCACGAAAGTAAAATTTTTTTTTCTTTTATACTATTAACATTTACTTCTTTATAAAAATATCTAATCATAGTTTTTTTATCTCAAAAATTTTAGGCCAACGATCATTTTAAAATTTACATACTTTATCAATATTAACAAAATTATTTTTCCTCGTGTTCAAGATAAATCTTTGTCTGTTTGGAACAAGAAGTTAATTCTGAAAAAGATTCAAAAAAATCTGATTTGACAATTTTTTTTGAATATTCAAGAATTATGTCCTTGTGTCTAAATGGGTAAATTTTTCCTAAATTCTAAGTCTGTAAAATTTTTCAGTTTCACTTAACAATATTGTACTTTATTCTAGGCACATTAAAAAATCATTTAGTCGATTTTTGATGATAATTGGTAATTCCCTGTCCAACGAGAATACGTTGATTGTCTTTGAATGAGAAATGAAAATTTTTTGGAGCCTCGAATAATAAAACAATTGTCGAACCCATTCGAAATTCACCGAATAAATCGCCCTTTTGAATTTTCAATTCCTTAAAATGAAAATCTTCGCTTTTTTTCCCTCTCGGCCATTTTCTTGTATTGGTGATTAAATTCTCGTCACTAAACACACGAATAGATCCAACATTTGTCGCACCAACGACAGCGTAGGCCATAAAACCACCTTCCCATTCGCCAACATAAACAGCACGTTCATTTAGTGAAAATAAATTTGGCACCCAACTCGAAACTTTTGGATTGACACTCAATAATTTCCCCTGAAAATGCTTTCGATAATGAATCGTCCAATTTGCGGGACTATGAAAACGATGATAATCACCCGGTGCAAGATAAATGGACAATTGATACAATTGATTATCGGAATTATTTAAAAGTGAGGAAATATATTTTGTCTTTGCCTCGTCACTGTCAATTTCCCATTCGTCATATTTATCGCCCAAAAAATGACGTAAATCATATGTGACACCTTTCACTTGTTCCACATAGCAATTTGTCACTGGACCAATATGTAAAATTCGTCCATCGGCAGGTGAAACGAGATTTGTATTTTGTGCTATTGGTCGTACATCTTTTCTCAATGGTCGAACAAAAAAATCCACTAACGAAGGAAAACTCGTCAATTCCTTATCAATTTCCTCTAAATTTGCACTAAATGTTCGCGCGTAAAATTTGTATAGTGTCGGACGTATACTGTGTGGTAATTCGACACTCGCCAACCAACCCCAAATTCGGCTCGTTACACGCAAGGGTAAATAACAATAACATCCAACGACAATATCACGTGCCACTGTTTTTTCTTCATTTTGTTTCACTTTCGATTGCTGCCATATGTAAAATGAAAAAAGTGATACACCAAATCCAAAAGGAATGTACCATTGCCATGGTTTTAGCCAAGAAATATTATCTTGTCTTGACTTTGATGATGATTCACTCGAAGTTGTAATGCGTCTTTTGTTGTATGAAAAAATTGATCTCGATAACTGAACACTCCTCAGGGAATTACACTTTCTTAGAGTCAACACTGTACGTTGATAGATTTTCATAGTAGTCATTTTATCATTACACAACTTATACAATGAGCAACATTTTACGTCTGATCTCTGGATATACTGATCTATACTGATGTTCTTTGTTGTGTTTTGATTTTGAGGTTATGTTCCGACTCTTTCTACACACGCATGCGCAATTGTATTTCAGAGAAGCTAGTCAATACCAAGTCTTTTTGATAAGAACGAAACTTATCTTAAAAGTAGTTTTACTTTCTATTTCAAAGATCGTTAATCTCAGTCAAGTAAAATCGAGTTAAAGAATGTAAAAACGTGATAAAGAATTGTACCGCACTGATTTTAAACTATTGTGTTGAATTCTAAAATTTGTTTTGACTTCATCTTCGCGTATGCAATTCACTGTTGAAGCCAAATGTATAAAAACGTAAATATTCCTCCTTTTGGTAAAATCATTCACTAAATGGAATATAAAACCAATTTGGAATTTAATTCTAAGTTTGTAATTTTTATTCAAATTATTTTTTAATTAACCTTTTCAAACTTTAGCGAGATTTCGAAAAAGTAGTGCAATTGACTAGTTTTCGCGCGCATGTGTACAAACACCGGAATTTAAAATATAAAACCAAAAATTAACATTTAAAATAATTAATAATTAATTAATTAATTAATAATTCAAGAAAATATAATTAAATGATTACAATTAATTACAGTTTTAATTTAAGAGCAAATTTATCAGATTTAGTAACAATGTGAATTAATTTTACAATTCTTTTCACTATATGTGAGCGTCACAAATAAAAATTTCTAGGTTAGGAATAACGAATTTTGGAAATAATTTGACAGTTTCACAATATAAGTTTATTGGTATGTAACAATAGACAAAACAATAATCGACGACATTCTTTATCGCTATATAAAATATAGTAGTGAATAAAAAGTTGTTTCCTTTCTAAAATAAAAACTATTATAATACTTTGAGATCTTTGGCGAGATTTGTGTGTTCAAATAATTGTAATTTGTCTTATATATAATTTATTAAACATTAATATTCAATTAACCTAAAAATTCAATTAGCATTTTCATTTCATATATATATATGTATATATATACATGAAAAAGTTGTCGTCAATCAGACAAAAGTTTCGTTATATCCGATAATTGATCAGTGTAATAGTCGGGAACAATTAAACCTTTTGATTCCGCGTCCGGTTGAATCAATTCATTGACATTTTCTTGATTAGTGACGCCTGACAAAACAAGTAAAGTTTGAAATCCGCATCGTTTCCCCAAAAGAATATCAGTATTGCAACTAGAAAGAAAAAACAAAGGTAAAAATATGATATTATTTATATAATAGGATAATTATTATATGATTAAGAAAATTAAATAATGTAATAATGTCTGAAATGTATTTAAAATATTAAATTGTCAACATTGAGACATAACCTAAAAATTTATATAAATACTTATTTTGAAAATTGGATAGCGAAAATTATTATTATTATTATTATTATTATTATTATAAAATTTTGGTATTATGGTTATGATTATTTATAATAATAATATAATAATAATATAATAATTAATAATAATATTATAATATTTTATAATAATTTATAATAATTTTATAATAATTTTCATTACTTGTCACCAATCATGAGGGTTCGTTTTGGATCCAAATTGTAATTTTTTATCAAATAATCACTAATGCAGGCTTCAGGTTTTCCAAGAATTTTCGCTTTTCTATTAGCTGCCACTTCGACAATAGAAATAAAACATCCCGTTCCTGTCGAAAAAGAAAAAAATTAATTATACAAAATTGGAAAAAAGCAAAAAAACAATAAAAATACGAAAGAATATTTTTTTGAAAAAAATATTAATACATTTTTTGCAATTAAATATTGCAAAAGAAAAACAATTTTTTAAATATGGAAACAACATTTAAGATGATTTTTGTTTCACCTGGAAATGTATTGTCATTTGGTGAAGGCCTACTAATGTCAGGATTCATTCCCAAAAATTGTACATTAGGATTTTGTAAATAAGTTGCAGCTTGCACTAATTTTGAATAACTGAAATGATCGTCAAATCCAACTGCAACGGCTCCCACTTCCGGATCGGGTTTAAAATTTGTTATTATTTCGAAAGCCGTACCTTGAAGAGAATCTGGCTGAAAAAGAAAAAAAATTTTTTTAAATAATTTTTCTGTCAATTTTGAGTTAAAAATTATTTTTTTTTTTTAATAATTTTTCTGTCAAATTTGAGTTAAAAATTATTTTTTTTAATAATTTTTCTGTCAAATTTGAGTTAAAAATTATGTTTTTTTTTCATAATTCACTTACTCCATATCCACAATGTCGAATTCCAACAGCTTCCAATTCTTTGGCCATTCCGGAATTGCCGATTAAATAAACTTTTTTATTAAATCCCTGTTGCTTTAAATACATTGCTGCCAAAAATGACGTGCAAACCATTTCCTCCTGTATAGAAAATTATTGTTATTTGAATTTAAATTTATTAATTTTTGAAAATTAATTTTCAATTTTTTTGAATTTAATTTAATTTTCAATTTTTTAAAATTTATTTTAATTTTCAATTTTTTTAAATTAAATTAAATTTTCAATTTTTAAAAATTTAATTTAGTTTTTAATTTTTTTTAAATTGAATTAAATTTTTACTTTTTTTAATTTTCGGAAAGAAAACGTACTATTGTTGCAGAATAATTTAATCCTTTACATTTGTCGACAAGGTCAGATCTTGTTTTTCCATTATTATTCGTCACATAGAAAAACTTCTTTCCATTTCCTTTCAATTGATTAACAGCCTGAGGCGATCCTTCAATAACTTTTGTTTCCTCCCAAAGAACACCTATAAAAACAAAAAATAATTGTACTTACATTTATATAAAAATAATTTAAACTATTTACAAAATAAATTTAAATATTTTTTTTATGAACAATGAAAATAATTGTATAAAATTAATTTAAATAATTTAAATAATTTAAACATATTTGTATAAATTTAATATATATAAATACAAATGATTTAAATATATTTTTTGTAAAGAATGTGCAATTAATTTTTCAATAAAGTGACGAATTAAAATAAATATACGAACCATCGCAATCGGATAAAACGACATCAAAAGAATTGAAGAAACTTTTCAATTCCCCTTTGGATAGTGATGTCAATCGCTTGGCTGCCATTGTGTGACTACCTGTGAATATTTTGAGTTTGAAAACACGCGAGTATAATTCCGTTTTGAAGTTTATAGACTCATAGAAAAAGAGAGAGAGAGAGAGAGGGTAAAAATTAACGTGTGATTTGGACGATTGCCAATTATTCTTTCACAGAATGACCTTCCTTGTGCAATATTATGTAACTCTATATAATACTTATTACACTTAGAGAACTAACTGAATGAATCTTTGCGAATAAATCACACACTGAAATTATTTTCAATTTATTACATAGTCCATTTGTCTTATCAACTTTTGTTCCCATTCGAACGATAGAAAAAAAAGAAACAACAGAATATATAACATAAAGAGTCAATAGTGATAAAAATATTTTTCCAAACAATTGAAAAAAAATGATGATGATGATGATAATCCAAACACGTGTGAATATGAATTATGTATTAAAGAGAGAGAGAGAGAGAGAGAGAGAGAGAGAGAGAGAGAGAGAGAGAGAGAGAGAGAGAGAGAGAGAGAGAGAGAGAGAGAGAGAGAGAGAAATAGTAACAGAAACACGTGAAATCCTCGCTCTAAAAATTCCTCTTGAAATAAATTTTCGATTTTGAAATTTTTTTCATTTTGAAAAATTTTCCACTCATTTTCATATTTTTACATAATTTGACATTTTATGTTTGACATAAATGATTTCCGCTTGCCAAGAATGTGATACATAATTTTTTTTTTCTTTCAAAATAGATTGATTTCGTAAATTTTTGAAAACAAAATTGAAAAATTAAAATTCTCTTCTACTGATTTATTTACAATTTCACTATTTACTTATTGAATGTAAATAATTATACATTGAAAATTAATAATTTTTTTCCCCATTCAATTCAAAACAAACTTTTTTGTAAAATTGCGGTATATTTTTTATTTTTTTATTAGAATTTGAAAATTGGTTGATAAATTTTTTAATGTATAAATCCTTTTATTTTTTTATATAAGTTTTACTTATTTTGTTACAAATGTTTATAATTTATATAACAAAGAAACAAGAATTAAAAATACTACATTGTCGTAAAAAAAAATGCTTTTTTAAATTGTAGTGACGGAAAATGTTTAAAGTTTTTTGTAAACATATTTTCGGAATTACAATGTTTCGTAAATTTAAATTATTCTCATAATATAATTATATTATATTTTTCTCCGTTTTTAACTTTTTTTTCTTCAATTTTGCAGTTTTAAAAAAATATTTTCCATTCGTATGAAAAATTTATTTCCCCATTTTGTATTTTTCAAAATATTTCATCTGGTTTTCCTCTTTATTTATTTAAAACTTATTCTTGACACTTCGTAACTGTTTTCTTCTATTTTGAATGCTTCGTAATTTTCTTATTTTCATATTTTTCTGTATATAAAAAAATTTTGTCCATTTTTCTGCCAATTTTCCCTTTTCTTTATTTATATTTTTCTTAATATTTTTATTTATATTTGGTCTATATTTTTCATTCCTTTTCATCTTCTTTTATTTTTTTACCTTTTCTTTTTTTTTTGGTTTTCATATTTTGCTATTTTAGCTTTTTTTGTATTTCTTTTTTGTCTTTCTTTTTTCTCTTTTTCCGTCAAGAGCGCAAAAAATTTTTATGGCAGTGATTAAAAAATAATCAATTATTAAATGCAAGGTCGTCGTTTAAAAATTCTCAAATACTCGATAATAATTATCAAAAAATTGAGATAAAATAATAATAAAAAAACTTTTTTTTCTGTAAATCAATCGCTTTTCGTTGATTTGTATTTTTCTAGCATTGGCAAAAGATCGCCCAATTGATCGGTATAATAATTGGGAATCCATTCTTTTTCCTTATTGGAATTGGATTTTTGCCATTGTTCCAATTCGCCAATTGACGTCACGCCAGTGAGAACGAGAAGTGTTTTAAATCCACAACGTGAACCCAATAAAATATCGGTATTTGCCCGATCGCCAATCATTATCGTTCGCTCGGGATTTATTTTATAATCTTCCTTAATTACACTGCTTATATACGGTTCGGGTTTTCCTATAACTGTCGCTTTCCTTCCCGAGCAAGTTTCAATTGCCTTGACAATCGCGCCAGTTCCTTGAAAAAAACAAAAACAAAAACGAAAATGTAAATTAGAAAAATTTTTCTTTTTTAGAAGAAAATTATCTCATTTTGATTAATCGTTCTGAATAAAAAGAAACTTTACCGGGACAAACGATTCGTTCGGATGGAAAATTTTCGTCAGTATTGGTAGCGATAAAGTGAATTTTTTCATTTCTTAGATATGTCGCTGCTTTTACCATTTTTGGATAACTTATGTGCTCATCGAATCCAACAATAACGGCATCAACATCAGATTCAGTTTTAATATTCGGAATATCCGTTAAACATGTAAGAGTGTCCGAACCCCATCCAAAACTTTCGATACCAACGCTCTTCAGTTCTTTTCCGATTGCTGGAAAAATAAATAATTTTTTGTTTTTCAAAGACGGAAAGAAAAAAAGAATTCTTCATTTTTTTTTTTTTGAATATTTTCAATTTAAATTCTATCGCCTAAAATTTTTTTTACCTTCACTTCCAACAACGTAAACTTTTTTCTTGCATTCAAGATCCTTGAGATATCGTGCAACCAATTGTGAAGTGCAAAGAATATCTTCCTCTTGTGTGATAAAATTCATATTCGCGCATTTTTCCGCAAATTCTTTTCTCGTCTTTGTACTATTATTTGTCACGTAAAAAACTCGTTTTCCAACATCGCGGAAAGTATTCATTACTTCTGAGGCATGATGATATTTTGTTAAATGTTTCCAGAGGACTCCTTTTTTTTAATTATGCCATTTTTTTTATCCAAAAATGAATTTAAAAAAATTAAATAATTTAGTTTTTTTCAAATTAAAAATTCATTGTTAAAAAAAAAGTAATTACCATCGCAATCTGTCAAGACGGTGTCAAAAGAATCGAGAAATTCCCTGAGCTCCTGTGTGCTCAAGGATTTTAGATAAGTTGCACTCATTTCTCTCTCTCTCTCTCTCTTGAATTTTCACAGAACACTGAATCAAAAGAATATGAAAATCTTTATTTAAAAAATGATAAGAACAATTTAATCATTTAGTTATCATTTTCCTACAGTGGAGATTACTCCTATTACATATTATATTAAAAATATTTTCCACATAAACAATTTAATCTTCAGGCAAAAAAATTTCCATAAATTTTTTTTTTATTTTCAAAAAAATTTCTCTCAACTGTTCCCTCAAACATTCTTTGGCAAAGTTTATTTTACGTAAACTTTAAATCGAAATTAAAAAATTTATTTAAATTAATATTTAATATTCACCAATTTTGTAAAATAAAAAATAAAAAATAGAAATTAAGATGAAATTTTAGAATATAAAAGTCAATAATCGAATCGCAAGTCAGGCTTTTTATTGCTTAACTATTATCATCACAAATAATCATCTTATAATTGAATAAACATGTGTCAATATCACGCAACATTAATAAAATTACTAACAAGAAACTTCCTTTCAATTAACTGTCAAAATGCATGCTCTCTAAATTTAACAACCTAACCTCAATTTTCGGTAAATATCTTCAATTATTAATCTTCAATATTTACAAACCTGTGTGAAATTAAGAAAAACACACGGAAACGTGAAAAAAAAGATAAAACAGTTGATATTAATTGAATTAAAATTTAATAAAATATCTTCAATGACAAGAGTTTTGACCTTGAAGGTTAAGTGAACTTAAGAAAACTATTATACAAGTTCAAGGAATTACAGACATATTACAGAGTAACGAGTTTCATTAAATACTGACAAAATATTTACTTTATGTTTATCACTCACCTAGAAAAATATTTTTCTATATCTGTGTTATAATTTATAAACCTTATTATAAAATATAATTATACGGAACGTGCAAATAACAGTGAAAACTGTTTTACCGGCCGAGAACTGTCAAAAATAGTTGTAGGTGGCACTGCAATCGTCAGTAACAATCAGCTGTTGGAACAAGACAAACACAAACGTTTATAGTTTATATTTTTCCCTTTATTGCTTTATAATTTCGGACTGTATTTATTATTTCTGATAGTGTGATTATTTAAAAAAAAAACAGCAAAATGTCGTATATGTTAACACATCTTCACAATGGCTGGCAAGTCGACCAGGCTATTTTATCAGAAGAGGATCGAGTAGTAGTGAGTTTTGTTTTCAAAACCTAACCTATAAAATTCGTAATACAGATTATTATTATTGTTTTTCTACACTTTTCTGTATAAAACTCAATTTATATTTGCAAAAAATTTAAGTGCCATACTTTTATCTGTTTAGTAAAAAATTATCAATTTTATCAAAAACGTACTTTCGATATAATTATATATTTGAAAGTGAATTTTCAAATGAAAATTAAAAATTGTCATCTAATTTGGAACAAAGAAAATACCTTTGTAATAAAATAATCGAATTCGTAAAATAATAGTGCATGAAAATTATAATTTCGAAATTTGAGAAAGAAAATTAAATTCTCGATAGAAAAATTAATAAAAATATTGGATAAATAGATTGTTTTTAGAATGAAAAATTATTTAAACAGGTCATTCGATTTGGTCACGATTGGGACCCAATGTGCATGAAGATGGACGAAGTCCTTTACAATATTGCCGAGAAGGTGCAAAATTTCGCCGTCACTTATTTAGTCGACATAACGGAAGTGCCGGATTTTAATAAAATGTACGAATTGTACGATCCCTGTACGGTAATGTTTTTCTTTCGTAATAAACATATTATGATTGATCTTGGCACCGGTAATAATAACAAAATCAATTGGGTCCTGGAGGATAAACAGGAAATGATTGACATTATGGAGACAGTTTATCGTGGAGCGAGAAAAGGTCGAGGTTTAGTTGTTTCACCAAAAGATTATTCTACAAAATATCGATATTAATTTATTTCTTTTATATTAAATAATAAAACATTAGAATAATATTTTAATAAAGAGAATAATTATTATTAATATTATGCGACAATTATTAATATAATAATTACTGTATTATAAAAGAAATAATTATTATGAATGCAGGGGAAGAATGCGTTTGTACTTTGATAAATGACAGGAGATTTGTTTGTCATGATTAAAATGATAATTCTATATACAAATGCGATTGTTTCTCTTTTAGATGCACTTATCGTAAAACTTTAAAAAAAAAAATACACGATTTTCTTTTTTCTATACAAAAATTTTCTACACGAAGATCATTAATAAACTATTTACAATTTTTTTATTATTAATATTAACAGCCTTTTCTTGTGATTAAACTGCGTCACAATCATTTTTTTTTCTCTAGCAATTTTCCCAAATAGTAAAAAAAGGGAAATTTTTTTTTTTTTTGAGAGTTATGCAATGATTATTGACAATCACATTTATTGCTGATAACAAGTTCAGCTCGAGACCTTATCACAATAATATTCTTCAAGTTCGCCGTGTGAAATACTGAAATTTCACTTTTATCAGAGAGATGTGTCTTTTTCCAAATTTTCTGAAAAAAAACAATATTAATATTTTGATGATGGAAATTATAATAAAGTAATAAAATTTATCCTAAAATTTTGCTAAGATGTAAAAAAATAGGGAAAAATCTTAAAATAATTCTAATTCAACAATTTTCCGGTTCTAAAATATTTTTCTAATATTAAAAATGATAATAATAATGTTTATCAATTAAATAAATTACCTTCTTTGGCTTCACTATAATTTTTCCCGCACATAAAAACGTCATTGACATCGAGCAATTGATCCGATTTTGATCGAAATAGAGGATGAACGTTTTCGTAAATTGATTTCCGTGATCCTTGAAGATCGCTTGCATTTAAACTTACAATGCTCGAGCCGAACGATGAATTTTTAATCGATTCATAAGTCACGTAACCCTGGCTGTTTGATTTAACTGAAAATTTCATTAATAATTACATTTTCAATGATTCGTAACGATTCTTTATATTTTTTTTTATAAGAAAATAATATTCTTCCTATTTTTTATAAGAAAATAATATTCTTCCTATTATTTATAAGAAAATAATATTCTTCCTATTATTTATAAGAAAATAATATTTTTCCTCTTTTTGAAGTAAAAATAAATAAAACTCACCCACTCGAGTTTCTAGAATTTTTGGATCTAAAGCAGTCATCGATTTACTGCACCTGAGACCTGAAAATAATTTTCAATCTTTAATATGTACAGAAAAAGAAAAATTTTTTTTGCAAAAAAAACAAAATTTCAATCTCGAAATTTTTTTTTCATTTTTTATCAATTACCTTCGATAAAATTACCATTTCTTTTTGGAGTTTCGAGAGTAGAAGACGGAGATGATTGATACATTGGCTCCATTGAATCAGCTGAAAGTGAGATGCTACCTTTCCTCCCTGAGAAAAAAAAATGTTTCTTTAAAATCCCCCAATTAACGAATTTTCAATTTTTTTTTTATGATCAAAACCAAAATTGAAAGAAACGTACAATCTAAACTGCTGACTAATCCAAGACTTGAATTCGCCGAATCTTTTTTCTTCTTGCTATTTTTGTTTAGATCCATTGGTGGCGGTTTATCTGAAAAAAAAAAAATAGATTTCGATCAAAATTACTAAGTAAAATATTACTTTTTTGAAAAATTATCATTTATCCACTGTTTGCTTAAAAATTAATCATGGAGAAAATTTACTTACAATTTTTAAGAATATAGGGATTTTTAAGTACTTGTCGCACGCAATTGTAAATGTAAGCGTATTGACTCTGAAAATTGAAAAAAAAAGAAAATTTTAATTCTTGTTTTCCAAAGGATTTTTTTTTATCAAAAACTTGTGTATTCTCACCTCTCTTTGAACCATATTCAATCTATGTCTTCGCAATCGATAAACTGTTCCGAAAACATCCAATTTTCTATTCTCTCTCATACTTTGTAAAAGCATATCAATTGTTATCAATGTTCCGGTTCTTCCAATTCCGGCACTAAAATAATAACACAAGAAACGTTTTTTTTAATATCAAATTTTTCGGCAAAATCGATAAAAATAATCTTCGATATTAATTCTTCCAACTATTGAAATTAAAAGAAGCTGGAAAATTTTTTCTCGATAAATAAAATTACTTTAGTGATAAAGTAATAATGAAAGAATCAATAATTATTGATTTATTATCGATGAAAGATTTAATCAGATATATTAATTGCGAGAATTGTCTAGCGGAGTTTTTAATTATCAGTGGTAAATTAATTAAAAAAATAAAATAATACACGTTACCTGCAGTGAATTACAACAAGTCCCTTATTGGCCGTAATATGCCGGCGCATTATTTGACAAAAATTAATCATTGGATCAAAGTCCTCAGGTACATCGTGATCTGGCCAATCTTTGAAATGCATATGCATTATACTTCTCTTGTGTTCATCCTGCAATTAATTTATATTTAATTCATTCACTCTGGCATTATTTACTTATTTATTATTATTATTATTAATATTATTAGCAGATTTTACACTTCCCTCGTATAAGGAAAAATTATTATTGTTATTATTATTATTATTATTATTATTATTATTATTATTATTATTATTATCACTATTCATTAACTTACAACTAAAAGTATAAGTTAATTTAATTAACTAAATTTAAATAATTCTTTTTATTTCATTAATAAAATTGATTATTAAAAATTAATTAATTTTAAAGTAGAAAATATAAATTTACCTTTTGCAAAACTAGAGTTCTTTGGGTACATGTGCGATAATCTAATTCGCTTGTGCAGCGAATTGACATTTTTTCATATGTAAAAGTTTCTCGAATTGTTGGAAAATATTGATGACATTTTTCCTGAAAAAAAAATTGTTTTTTTTTAAATTGAATTAAATTAGAAGAATTAATTAATTTCGACGATAAGTTATTTTGCCGCTATATACATTCAGCGTTATTTCCAAAAAAAAA
>JUFY01008290.1:18163-29959 GCA_001855655.1 Leptopilina clavipes
AAAAAAAAAAAAATGAGATAATTTAAAATTATTTCTTCTTTTCTTGATAAAATTAATACTCACCTTTCCTTTTTCAAAAAGTTGAGTCAACATTATGATTATTTTCACATCATATTGATCAATCATACGCCAGAAATCATATGTTGTCTCCTCCTTTGGACCCTGACAGGCAATATATTCATCTTCACCGGAATATCCCTTGAAATTGAAATAATTATTATTAATTATTAATATTAATTTAATGAAAAAAATTTGTTTTTGAAAAAATTTTACTTACGGTAATGAAAGAAGCGTTAATGTAGTCAGTGTATGGATCATTATCGATCACGTCTAATTTCACTCGGGAAAAATCATCTGCGAATGAAGGAATTAATTTTCGTTAATATGTAAATAGAATTTTTAATAAATAAAATTATAACAAGTGAAATTATAAAATAATTATAATTAATTATAAAATAATTAGAATTAATTATAATTATAACAAGTGAAATTATAAAATAATTATAAATAATTATAATTATAGCAAGTGAAATTATAAAATAATTATAAATAATTATAATTACAATCATTATAATAATTATAAATAAAATAAAATAAAATAAAATAAAACTTGTAAATAAAATTTAGAATTTGAAAAAATGAAAAAATGCGGTAAATAAAATAAATGATGAATTACAGGGTAAAATGTCAGAATAGCGATTTTTCTTTCGATTTGCTTGAAGACAAGCGGCATTCGTTGGCATTTGTAGGTCCAAACTCAAAGTTTGCAATAACTGAAATTCACAGCTGAGTTTTCCAGGATTGTCAGCAAGTTGCTGACAATGACTGATGAATTTTCTTCTCGTAAATGGCGTCGGAACCGGCGATCCTGGTAAATCCGAATGCAAAAATCGTCGAAGAACACTAGAACAATTTCAATTTTAATTGTCATTAATATTTTTCCACGCAAAAAAAATTCCATTTTTTTCATTTCAAATAAAATTTCCCAAAAAAATTTCGAAAAATAGGAATTTTTAATTTTAAATGCATTTTTTAATTTCCTTACTTTTTTAAACACAAAAAAAAAAATAATAATAATAATAATAATGAAAACAAATTAACAAAAAACAAAATGGAAAATGATTCACAGGAAAAACGGAAAAAAACAGAAAAAACAGAGAAAAATGAAATTAAAAAATTGAGAATTAAAAATGGAAAAATTTACTGCAAATCAAAAATATGAAATGATGACACACAATATAAAAATAATTAAAAGCAGAAAATTTTCAACACAATGAAGAACAAAAATACGAAATGAAAAAATTATGTACATATTATCGAAATTTGAATGAAATCGAAAAGATAATACACACTTTGTAAAAAAATTAGCGAACGATTTTTTATTCCGAAAATGAGAATTCATTGTGTATTTTTAAAAAAATCACTCAATAGAAAGAGAGAGAGAGAAAGAAAAAAATAGAGGAAAAAATTAGCAAAAATCACTTTTTTGAATCGATGAAAAATAAAATTTTTTGTGTCATTTTCTCAAAAACTCGCTACTATATTATCCTCTCTATTCACCTTCTTCCCGTGTGTTTAAAAATATCCATGCTTAAAAATAACGCCTTTAAAATTGAATCGAGAACGATTTCCGCGGCGGAGAGAGATTGCGAAATTGTAAATTATTATTGTATTTGTGTTTGTGTGAATGAGAGTGAAAACAGAGAGCAAAAAAAGAGCCCAGACCAAACCAAGAGTTTGTCGTCAATTGAATCGAGAACGATTTCCGCGGCGGAGAGAGATTGCGAAATTGTAAATTATTATTGTATTTGTGTTTGTGTGAATGAGAGTGAAAACAGAGAGCAAAAAAAGAGCCCAGACCAAACCAAGAGTTTGTCGTCAACTAACGCATACATTAAATGCGTATGACACTTAATGCATTATGATATGGCCTTGTCTTAGAAGTCTCTATAGTATTCTTCTCTCTGAGTCACAGGACAAATATTGATTATTTCCTATATAAGTGTATATAGAAGGCACACTTACACCTGATTTTACACTGAGAGATCTTTACCTGCAAAAGATTTCTCATGAAATCTCGCTCGCGATATCTTCTTCTTTCGTTATACGGAGAATTTTATCGCGCAGCAAAATTTTTTTTGCCTTGAAACAAATTTTTTTTCAATTTCTTTTCCGCTTTTATCCAAAAATTTATTATACACAAAAAATTTTCCTCTAATTTTGTTTTTCAATTTAGAAAAAATCTATTTCTTTATTTTGATATATTCCATTAATCAAATTTCTTATTTTAATCAATTTTTAATTTTTTTTCTTTTCTTTTTATTATTTTTGAATTTTAGAAACTATTTTTGCAAAAATAAATGCGAAACAATTTTTTTCAATTCCTTTTTCGCTTTTTTTTTGAAAAATTTAACTTATTAACATGCAAACAATTGGTTTGTTTTTCAATTTAGAAAAAATCTATTTCTTTAGTTTGGTATTTTCCATTATTCAAATTTTGTACTTTCATCGATTTTTATTTAATTTTTCCTCAATTTTTTTTGTTTATTATTTTTCAATTTTAGAAACGATTTTTGCCAATAAATGCAAAGAGAAAAAGAAATGGAAGAAAAAGAAGTATTTTTGAAACGAAAAAATTGAAAATCGACAAAAGTACAAAAAAATGTAGTAGTGGAAAAAAAATTAGTAAAAAGGGAAAATTTTTTTGATTATAATATACTTACGCGTGTGGGGAACATTTTCTAACTAACAACATCATTGTCGTTAACATTCCAAGTACCATGATTCCGATCACAATGCCTATTATTATCGGAATATTTACTTCAGCATCTGTAAATAAAAAAAAAAAAGAGAATTTAACTCAACTGCGGAGAAGGAAAAATTGATTTGTCAAAATATCCTTTTTTTCTTAAATTACGAAAAATATCGAAACAATTTTTAATTGAGAAACTTAATAATAATTATTTTATAAATCGAATTACTTTCCAAGGAAAATATAAATAGTAATTCAGTGAGGAGTTTTTTGTTTTCCTAATATAAAATTAAATTAAATAAAAAATGTTTCTTAATAAAAAATACTTTCATAAAATCAAAACTCACTGGTTTTGACGATAAAAACAGCAGAATCGGAATATCCACCATCAGTGAATGCTCTCATTCGAACGTCGTAAAAAGTTCCCGGCTTCAAGGGACCATTGCAATAAAGTCTCGAGTCCGTATTCACTGAGAGTTCCTTACAATCCGTGTCCTGTCCAAGAACAAATTTCACAGCCTTTATGTGACCATAATCAATCACATAATTCGCTGAAATCAAATTTTCCATCAATTTTTATTAATTCTTGGAAATAAAAATTATCAAAAATTAAATTAATAGACGTAAATTGAAACGTAAATTGAAACAAATGAAACAAATTTCGTAAATTTCTACTTACGAAATGGATTCCACTGAGGACTCGTCGCCTGATATGGAATCGAGAAATCCTTGAGCATTGATTCCTGCCAACATGATGAATTTGGCCATTCATTACCTTGTAATTCATATCGTGTTCTTGCACCTTTATTATTCCCCTGTGTTGACACCATAATCGCGTAATATTTAATGTCACCATTTGTCATTGGAAACAATGGCAGTAAAACTGTAGCCGAAGTTGTTGTTCTTATGGCTTTTTGAGGATCAATTGTCAACATTTTCACATACTCAAAGTCCGGTTGAACTGGAACTGAAAAAATCGAGGAAAAAAATGGTTTCAACCTGTTTTTGAATGAATTGGGTAAAAAGAAAATTTATTTTACTAACTTCCAGCGGGATAGGTGGTGTAATAAGTAGTACCAGCTCCTAATTCCGTGACGTTCTTTACTTTCGTTGTCAATATGAAAGTATAGTAGTAAGAGGGTCTCAATTCCTCGAGATCGACCATAAAAACATCATCCTTATGAATTTCCTTGCCCGATTCAAGTATTCGGGTGAAATTATGAATTGTCTCATTTTTCACGCCATGCACGGAAATATTAAAATATTCAATAACTCCATTCAATTCACAAGGAAGACCCCATTGTAAAATTGTACTCAAAACGTTCGCATCATGTTTACTGCCCTCGTGTTCATATGTAAAATTCGTCACCTTCGATGGAACTGTTTAAAGAAAAAAGGTTCAATTTTAATTCACAATTGAAATCAAAATTTCAGATTTTAATTCACAATTGAAATCAAAATTTCAGATTTTAATTCACAATTGGAATCAAAATATAAATATTCGACCTCTAATTAATATCAAAAATTTGGAATTAAGAATAAATTTTCACCTCCAGCATCACTGGTGAATGAAACAATTTTGCTGTATTCTCCATAACCAGCTCTTGTTTTTGCTCTGATTCGCACATCATATTGCGAATAAGGTGATCCTTTTTGATGTGTATAATTCAACATGGAACCGTCAATTATTGTTGAATTATGCTTCAAAGGATTACACTTATCGGGAATGGGATAAATTGGCTCCCAAGTGAAATGAATTTCGTAATTTTGAATCGTTCCGGGAATATAATCGGGTTTTATCCACTCGAATGAATATTCCAAATCAGCAACATCTGTTACATTCATTTCCGGCGCGGATGGCACTAGAAAAAAACCATTGCAATTTAAATTAAATTTAAATTCATTACAATCCAAATTTTCATTTTAAATTGTAAGAAAGAATATTATTTTTACCATCTTCTTCGGTCATAACATTGACGACTGTACTATTTTTACTATTCCCAGCGAGATTAATTGTGAACGCTTCACAATCATAATTTGTAAATGGACTCAAATCGTTGACATTGATTATAACCATTTTACGATTAAGTTGATCGTTGATTATTAATGATGAATTTCCCGTTCCATTGACAGGCTGATAGCCAATTCCTTTAAATTCATTGACACTGTAGTGACAATTGGCGACAACTGTTTCTATTGTGCAATTATTGTCATTTCCAATGAACCAATGAAGTGTCAGTGAATCTTTCGTATATGTGGGAGATTTTGCTCTCAATGGTGGCGAGGCAACTAAATAAAAATCAAGATTTAAATTTAATTTCTTTCTTTTTCAAAAAAAAAAAATTTTCTTTTCTAAATATATAAACGTACCGCTCTTTAAAGTTGGCGTTGTCCTGTCAATTCGTTCCAAATCATTCACACCATTTTCAATATCAATTGCATTTATTTGCAATGCATACGAAGTACAGGGATACAAATTTTGAAATAGTATTTCATTTTCAGTTGTTCTATTCTCAAGGACTATTTCTTTGGAAATATTTGTATTTAATGTGATTTTATATTCTTTCACACAACTGGCGCCAATTTCCGGTGGTGACCAGGCAATTTTTAATGTTTTCTCCTCTATTGGAATGTGAGATAAATTTCTCGGTTTACTCGGTTCTAAGGAGAAGTGAAAATGAAAAATATTAAATTTCTAAATTTTTAAAGAAAAATAAAAAAAAACGGTAGAAAAATCAAATTTTCTTTTTTGTGTAATTACGATTAGTGAAAAAATTAACTCACTGACTAATTGTGTAATTACTGTGGTATTTGTCCCATCGGATGATTCAGAATTTCCCAAAGCTTTCACGATAATTGTGTGCTTGACACATGGAAGAAGATTGGTTGCATTGAAATAAAGATTTTTCGTCGTTTCATTGTAAACGATATTCTCATTTACATTGGAGGAATTAAATACCGTGATTAAATATCCAATCACACATTCATTATTTCCAAACGGAGTCCATGAAACATCGACAGAAGTTGTCTTAACATTGGTAATTAAATCCTTCACCTTATTGAGCTCTGTGAAATTAAAAACAAAATCCGAATTTAAAAAATTTATTCCATTAAATTATTATACTAACGTTTTTTTTCCTTTCCGGAAAATTTTAAAAAACATTACTTGAAAGTCTCAAAATTAAATTTACTTTCAATTTACTAAATTTACTTTTTTTTATATAATAAAATTAAAAATCTATTGGGTTTAAAATTGAAAATAAAATTTTAATTGGAAAATTATTTGATGGAAAATTTTCATTTATTATGAATTTTTAAAATCTTCACTTACTGGATGATTTAGTTTGTGCAGTTACAATTTTTCCCGGTGATGTTCCATTATCACCTTGAGATTTTACAGTAAAATTATAGTTTTTACAAGGCATCAAATTGACAGCGTGAAAAAAATTACTGCCCGTTGTTTTTATTGAAATTAAATTATTGTCACTGTCGAAAATTTCCACTAAATATTGTATCACACATTTACTATACTTTGGCAAATCCCACCAAATTTTCGCCGAATCTTCACTCGTTTCAGCCTTCAAATTTATCACATCGCCAGGTACTGAGAAAATAAAAATATTTTCTATTATTAAGAAATAAAAATAATAAAAATTTGAATTAGTAAAAAGTAGTTAAATTAAACTTTTTTTTTTTAAATTTCTTTTAATTCAGATATTTAATAATAACTTACTGACAGATTTCGTCGTTTGTTCAATACGATTTTTCTCCGAAGATCCAACATCTTCTTTTCCCAAAGCAACGACATTTATTTCATATTTCGCGCATGATTCGAGACTTTCTGCATTATAATATTCTTCTTTCGTTCGTACTTTATATTTCTCTAATCCTTTATCATCAATTACTTTCACCTCATCCTTTTCCACACATTGACCATTTTTCAATGGCTGTTTCCATGAAATATTGAAAAAAGTTTTCTCAGCTTCGACACTTAATTTTTCCACTATTCCAGGAACTAGAAACAGAAAAGTATTTATTAATATTTAGTAATGATAATATTTAGTATGCTATATATGAACAATAATTCAGTTGATAATTAATAAGCAATAATTTTTAATTCAGAAGAATTAAACAATTTTTTCCTATTAAGTATTACATTTTTTCCTTGTGGAAAAAATTTCCAATTTTATTTTTTTTATCTAGAAAAAAAATACTCAATACGTATTCATAATCGTTTTGTCTGATATAAAAATTGGAAATAACTGAATAATTATCAGATATTAAAATTATCACTTATTATTTCTTCCCCGAATTTTTTTTTATTCATTCCAGTAATATTTTGTAATTTGAAAAATTCTTTTTTTTTTACAATTTAAATTAGACGAATAATAATTAAAAATTGTGTAATTTACCAGAAGCTTTTGTGGAATATTGTAAAGTTTTATTCTCATGGGATTGTTCAATTTCCTTGGTTATTCGAATTGAATAACTCGTGCATGATTCCAATTCTGTGATATTGTAAATGGAGAGATTTGATTTTACAAAATGATGTTTTTCAGGGGATTCTTTAAACCATTCGATTTTATAGAAGGGTACAAAAATGTCTTTCACACCCCATGAAATTGTTATTGAATGTGAAGTGGCGTCAATGACTTTCAAATTATTCATGGAAACTGAAAAAAAGAGAAAAAATGTTTATTAATTTTATTAATTTTACAATTAAAAATTAAGTGCAAATAAAACTATATAATTTAAAAATGAAATTCAGAAATAGAAAATAGAGAAAAATTAACGTTAAAAAGAAGATAATAAAGTAATAAATAAATTTGAATTTTCTAAATAAAAGTTTATTTTTTACAGACCGTCTTGGGGTGGTTCATGGTGAGATTTAATTTTTTCCTCATTCTCAAATTCGTTTTGTTTGAATTTCGATTCTTCTTCCAGTTCATCGGAAATAATATTTTCCTCCAAAGCAAATTCCGTTGTCTCATCTGGTTTTGAAAATCCAATGACAAAATCGAGAGACGATTTATTATCATGACTCGACGAATCCAATAGATTTTTTTCAAAATTCATCCCCTCGACTCCATTTCCAAAAAAGTGGAAAATTTGCAAAATATAGAAAAAGCCTTGAAGTCGTTTTCGAGTAATCATTTTCTTTTACTCCCGTTAAGTTCTGCAGAAAAAAATGTTAATCATAAATATCGAAAATTCAATTTTTTTTCACTTTTACAGCAAACAAAATATCATTTTTAATTTTCCTTATATAATTTTGGAATTTCTTTATAAAAAAAATTGAAACTTTATCAAAATTAGTTTTAATTAATTATTTAATATTTAATACTATAAATTAAAAAATTTAATAATTAATAAATAATAAATTGTTCAATTAAATAAATATTTGTACCTGAAAAAAATTTTTTTTCTAAAAAATAAAAAATACTATTCGTAATTTGTAAAAATAAATGGTCTCAATTGATGAATTGAACGATTTTTAAGCTCCCGAGTTGATAATATAAAAGATTTTTTGAGATAATTCTAAGTTCCCTTTGCGACTGAAATCGATGACTGATCAGTTATAGACTTAAGATTATTATCTGCTGAAGACAAAAGATATTCAGAAATACTTTAGAAAAAATTCGTTAACGAAAACTTATGTCTTTATGATGCTAATAAAAAAATTTACGATAAAAAGGAAGATAATAAGACTAATTAACGAGAAAATAAATAATAATAAAAAGAAAAATTAAATTTTTTTGTCAAGTAACGTAACAATGGGTAAACAATAGTATTTAACAATTTAAGAACAAAATTTTTCAGTTAAAAAAAATTGAGTTAACAAAAATTTTTTAAAAATTTAATGTTAATTTAATTAATTAAATTATCACTATTATCACTTATATAAAAACCGATGGTCAATTTTATTACTTCGAATAGCTTTTGATAAATCTTATCAGTCTCCAATGTAAATTGCTTGTGTCAGTGTTAAACAATTTTTCCATTCTTTTTTTTTCTACTATGAGAAATATTTCGTTATTTTATTAATGAAAAAAAAATCAATAAAAATTGATCAATTAATTTATTATCATTTTTTAAAATTAATATTTTAAAATTAATATTAATATTTTAAAATTAATATTAATAATATAATAATTAATATTTCGTGGATTATTGATATTATAATAAAGATTAGTTATTGAATTGTGGATAAAAAGTAAAATAATTGGAACAGTTAATCAATCGATAATTGATAATATATTATGAAAATGTGTAAAAAAAAAATTAAGAAGGAAGAATTTGTTTAGTAAACAATATTGTGATATCGTCGATTATTCTAGTAAATTTCTCGAAAGTATTTTAACACCTTGAAATTTTTGTTTCTCTGATTAATCATCCATTTGAAAATTATATTATCGATGATTGTTTATCAATTCCAATATCTATCGAGTGTTTTAAGTGATTTGTCTATTGTATATATTTGATTACAGTAGGAAAAATATTTACCAAAAAAAAAAGAAATTCTCTTAATTTACTTACGTAGAAAAATTTATATTGCGAAATGAAATCGTCGAAATATTTTTTATCAAGAAATTTCTTATCAAGAAATCATTCAGTTTTTCAAAAGGGAAAATAAATTTTTACCGAAATAATTTAATATTGAAATTAAAAATTCAAATTTTCTTTTTAAAAATCTGAAAAATATTTGATGATAATGAAACAAATTTAAAATAATAATAATTGGGAAAAAAAGAAACAAAATTATTAACAATTTTTTTTTTTTTTTTTTGTTGAAAACACTTACGATGGTATTTTAAGAATTATTAATCCATCCAAAGGATTTTTCTTGTAAAACGTATTCCACATATTCTTATTTTCCGCGCGATTAAAAATTTCTAAGTACCTAACTGTTTTTATTTTCAAAATTGTCACTATATTCACTTTTTAACGATTTAATTTATTTACAGTGATGGTAGATTAATTGTAAAAAACTTTTTTGTTGTTGAGAAAACAAAAAAAGAAATAAAAAACGAAAGAAAGTATGAGAATTAATCGTAAAAAAATGACTTTTCAAGAGTGAAAAGTATAAAGAAGTTTTGATAAGCAGAGTGTCCAACAAGTAACTGGAACTTCCTGTCTCGTTATGTCCTCCCTCCTATAGTTCACTGATATCAGCGATAACATAAAAAAAAGTCCACAGTTGCACTCTTCACAACAGTTTATTAATTATTCTTTCAATAGAATTTTCACTTAATCATCAAAGTGCTTTTCTAAAATCAATAATATATATTTTTCTTCCCTCTTTCCTTTTTGGGGAGAAAAATTAAAATTTTTTTAAAAACAGTTTTTACTGTATTAAAAATTTTTCCGTTCTTTGTTATATTCAAAAAAATTTTGAATTTAAATTCTAAATTTTTTTTCGTTCATTAGCAAATTAACAAATAAATTTTTTTTTCCAATAACAAATAATAATAAAAACAAATCACGAAAATTGAAAAATAAATATACTTCGTTAAAATCGAAGTGCCCAGCAGAAAAAAGGAAAAATTTTTTTTTACCTGTTAAACTGAGAAAATTCGCCGCTTGGCGTCCCTCCACTTTCTATTTTCCTTCTTTTGGACCATGAAAAAGAAATTTTCCCTCCACTCAAAATTCACTTGTCCTTTTTTTGTCACAAATAAAATTCTATCTTCAAGTTTCACATCATCCTGTGGGGGAGGAAAAAAATTATTAATTTTTATAATGGAAATTTGTATTAAAAAAAAAAATTTTGGAGAAAAATTAAGAAAAAAGGGGAAAAAAAAATTTTCAATTTTAAAGTGTGTACCGTGGCTTGGACGATCTTGAACTGCGGAGGCGCAGGGAGAAATACAACAAGGCCATGTGTTTTCTTCAAAAGGAAAAGAAGATATCTGTGGGACTACCCCCACAAAGAAGACTCGGAAATAGAATGCTTAACGGTGCGAACATTGGGACCCTTCGCACACACTTGTAAACGACCGACACTTGTATAAGGACACTCTCTCAAATACAACGCGCAGTCTCTTTGAAAGCCCTCTGGACCCTTTGGGCCTGAAGGTCCCCCCTAGCATCTTGAGAGAGAGAGAGGGAATCCATAGGGGCTCAAAAACAAGAGATCATATTCATGGACACCTGCTTATTCGCTTTCATCCCTCGCGCTTCCTAAACTGCTTCTGTGGCGGAAAAAAAACCATCACTCGACTCGACAATCACTGAAAAAATAATTAATTAATTTTAAATGTGATTCAATATCAAGAAATAATCTCTGAAAAAATCAATACAATTAGAAATTTTTTTTCCCAAAAATATTAATATTTTTACAAATATTTTCGAAAAAAATTAATATATTTTTTTAATTTTTTCGAAAATATTAATATTTTCTTCAATTTCTTTCGAAAATATTTTTTTTCTATTTATTATCATAAATATAAAAAAAATTTTCGAAAAACGAGAAGAAGAGAAAAATAAGTTACAAAAGAAATTGCTAATTATCAACTTTGATTTAATTTTTAATTTACTATCGGAATTTCATCGAAGAAAGAAAAAAAAATGAAATCGAAGTTGATTTTAAGTAAAATGAATATATAATAGGGTGGCTCTTATTTACCAAGTTGAAGATAACTTTTGGGCCCCCCTCTATATCAAATCTTTGGCCAAAATGATGAAAAATTCCGCTAATAAAAGTGATTTTTATTTTGATTAACCCTCTCCCGTAAGCGCCTACATTTCTCATTTAAATAACATGGGGTTTTTGTACTTTTTGGTTTTTTCAATATAATTATTTACCTTGTTAATATTTTTGGAATCGGCTTAAAGAATCTTAAAGTGGATACTTTTACCTATAAAATGACCTACTATACTTATATTTTTTGTTTATAATTGCATAAGGTGTAAAGCTTTTAATTTGGAGATTAATATATTTAGCGAAATTTTTCTATTTAAACTGCAAAAATCGAACAAAATCGTTGTTTATTTATCTCAAGCACTACAGCCTACCCTAATATATTGTTTTCAATATCTAAAAA
>JUFY01009201.1:0-16266 GCA_001855655.1 Leptopilina clavipes
ACAATATGCATAAAATTAATAATTTTAATAATAATTATATCGTTATATATCAGTAAACTGTCAAACAGTACAGAACTATATCTTACTAAGGTCGACCAAAGAGCAAATCCTTCAAGGTGAATACAGAATAGGTGCTACGCATCGTGTTGACTTTTATCTGTTAAAATTAATTGATGCTAATTAGTAATTAATTATTAAATTATGAAATATCAATTAATAATTTAAAAATTAATTAACTAATAATTAGTGCAACCTGAAAGGTCTCAGTGGTTTTTTGTAGTTTGAGGGCCCCATAGTATTCTCTCGATTTCCGGTTGCAAAAAGTAGTGTGAACAATCGTCAAAGTTGGAGAAACGTGTTATTTCGATGACCCTTGCTTCCGGTTAAATTTTAGAGTAAAAAGTTGTTATTGAAAGTTATAGAGCTTGGAAATAGCTTTCAAATGACTGGTCGCAAGTTAAAAAAGGTTAATTTGTTTAATTGCAAATGAATTTAAACCATTAAAAGTAGCACTTTATTAATTATTTAATAACATTGTTAAAAATTATTGAATTTGTTCACAACTTACCAGGAATATTCACCATGCAAAGATAAATAAATTTAAAAAAATCAACTCGATCGGATAAATAATTTATGTTTAATTCCATTTGTTAACTAAAAACATGAAATTTTTCAGTGGAATTTCCCCACTTTTGGACCTGCGAATTTCGTTTTTTTTCTTCTAAAGTACACTTGAGGAATCAAACTTTTATTCCATTTAAATGGCAAATTGATTTTTTTTTATCTAAGTGCATAATAATAGACATTAAAAAAGGGTATGATTTTTTGCCATGGATAACTGGAATAACTCCGCAATTTTCACTTTATCCATTTGGTGTAAACAGCATTAAATTTAATTTTTTTCACAACTCATTCATTTCCACACTGTCAACACATTCATTTATTTCAACTTCGTCACTTAATATTATTAAAGGTTTTTCAACAATCGTACATGTTTTGCCATGACAACCCTGGTTAAAAATTCATGTACATGAACATGCGCATGTTCATGCACATATGTCATGTACATGAGAATGCGCAGAATCTTGTACATGTAGATGTGCGTGTTTTTGGCGCATGTACCATGTACAAGTTTTTGTACATGAACTTGTAAATGTTCAGCCATATATTAATTTAACATTATTTGATTCCATAAACACGTTCATATTCGTGTCCATTTATGCCTTAGTTTTATAAAAAGTAAAAACTTTAGAGGCTGCGCAGTAGTTTTGTGAGGTATTTACAGCTGCGCAATAGTTTTAGCATGCATAAGTAAGAAGTCTTTATGATTATAAGTTTATTATTTCTACAAATTATCAAAAAAAAAAAATTTTGACAAATGAACATGTACATGATCATGTAGATGTTCATGTGCATGCTACATGAGTCAAAAGTTCTCCAAGCATGAACATTTACAAGACCTTGTGCATGGTACATGCGCCAAAAACATGTACATATACAAGATCATGCGCATTCTCATGTACGTGACACATGTGCATGAACATGCGCATGTTCATGTACATGAATTTTCAATCGAGACCTGTACATTAATCTGTGCATCGAAGACCATGTTTACGGCATCCTCAAGCATTTTTACAACCTGTTTTACACTTACACGATATTTTTTTTATTAAATCATTTGGTATCATAACTTCCTGACTAAAAACTGGCTGCAAACCATTTGCAGTTAATTTTCAACCCCAATTAGTTGCATCTAGTGCATTACCTAACCAGTGTTAAATTTGATGATACGCCCTAAACGATTGTTCTTTACCAGCAGCTGCTGTTGGTGGTAAATTTTCTAATTTAAAAGAATTTTTTAAAGACGTTTTACGAAATAATTTGAAACGCAGCTCTTCTAAATTTTCGGTTTCTTTGTTGGTCGAGTACATGTTTGAAATAATTTCATTTCCATACCTTTCAATTTCCGTAGGATCTGTGTTTTCCTTATAAAACTCTCTAGCTAAAGCTTGCAAACTTTTATTCGATTTTATTAGTTTTACTAATTTATTTTTCCCTTGCCTGTAAAAGGTCGAAGTAGTGTCGCAGCCCGTAATAGCATGTAAGAATGCAATAACATCTTTTAATTCTTCATACTTAAAACTATTTACATCGAAAATTTCGTCGGAAGTACCCGTTGTACAATATTTTACAAAAAAAATTTTAGAATCTGGAGAAGCAAATTGTGTAAGTAAAACTAAAATATCGATATCTTGTCCAACAATTTTAATGGTAATATTATTAGTAGCATTTTTTATTGCTGTTTGAACAATTACAACATCGGCGTCTGACTCGGTTATTACGGTTCTATAATTTTTTTTTTTAATTCTTCACAAAGCATTTCGATCAATTTCTTTTTATTGCTTTCACTTGAATGAAAAGTTTCTTGAGAATAACTGATTTTTGTATTTTTATCAAAAAAAATTTCTCTTCCTACATTTCTCGTTTTTCGACGCATTTTTTTGCAATTTTTTGTGTTATAAATACAATCTTGACCTCGGTAGCCATTAAAAATCAAAAAACTGTTCTCAGTAAAATTTTGCTTAACATAACCTACATATTGATTTAAAATCTTGTTTATATCATCATTTTGATGCCATAATACCCCGTGTAACAAGAAACCCCCATCAATAACAAAAACACCATTTTCTAATGGTCCAACTTCATTAATGCTTGCAAAATTTTCATAAAAAACAGATTTTTGTGTTTTTCGCATTCCCCCCTCGTCGAACATTGATAACGGATAAGGTGCAAGTTCAAACTTTAGATAATCTTTCATATCTTCTTTGTTTTCTAAATTTAAATAAATTCTTTGAAATAACAGTAAGGGATTACTTGTTATAATTTCGTCATTAACTTTAATAGCAGAATTAGCTGCCCGAAGTGAAACAACCTTATTTTTTCTAACATATTTTACAGAACCGAAATCTTTACCTGCAGTTTGATTTTGCAATTTTAAACCAATATCTAACGCTTTATAACAATTTATTTCGCTACCACCTATTACACCAGTGTAAATTAACATTATTTTTTCAGTTTGAGGAAACGGATAATGGTTTTGAAAAAAGTCACATAATTTTTCTAAATCAATTGAATCTTTAGATATTCTACTCGGGCGTATGTCAACATGTTGTTCAGACGTAGCATGCGATCCATTACAAACATCTGCTAAAACTATAGTTGACAAAATCCATTTACTTAAAACACTTTGAGTAATACCGCGACCGTGAGTCAAACCACCGCTACTTTTCATTGACTTCATTAATATTTGCTCTATAGTCATGTCTGACCAAACACCGGACCAAAATTTATTAGATCTTCTAATTGCGAAAAAACCTGAATCGCGAAACTTATTAAATTCCAATGAATCCATATTACTTTCAACATTTAATTTCGACATATCTTGCAAATATAAATGACTCGACTTTGCATATAAGAAATGACCACTTGCATGAAAAAAAGGGAATCATTTTTTTATACATTGTAAATGAAATTCCCAATTTCCACACCTTTCTGCTTTTATAAATTCTTTTACAATAGTTACTAATTTAAAATATTGTACCTACAGCTGAGACGTTAAACCATTCTCGTTTAAAACGTCTAACAATTTATTAAATTTATTTTTAATTTGCAAAACTTTCTCATCATTAACGGCTTTTACAAAATTTGCTTTTCCAAATTCATTTACAGCATGATTCATCACGTCAACTTGATTATCATTTAAATTTAACGCAGATAATATTACGCTACCTAAAGCTGCTTGAGTCAAAATATGTCCTCTGACTGATCTTGAAAAAGCATGACCGGTTAAAACTTGATCGCATGAATTTTCTGCAAAAATTGTACATAATGCTTCTCTTAATCCACTTCCTTCCATAATATTACCAATTGAACCTAAGAATGACATTAAAGTATGGAAACCGCTGTTACAAATAAGATATTAAAATTTCAAAAGACATAAATTGCAAAAATTATATTGTCCAAAAATGGTGTCGTTTCGACATTAATATCTTTAATCCAAATAAACTCGAAAGCTGATTACATTAAATTGATTATACAAATAAATGAACAGAAAAACGGTTTAAGATCAATTGTGGACATTTGCAAATAAATTTAATTATTGTACCTTTTTTGGCGAGAATATTATAAAGAAACAATAGGTACGGATATTGTTGGAGTCAATTCAAACCAAGGCGGCAGTAGCGTTGCTGAGATCGACACTTTGGCTGTCTGCGTTCTGTAGATTTATATTTTTGTTTATCAATGTTTGAACCCCAATCCTCGTCACCCTTGATCAATTTAAATAATATATCTTCTGAGGTCGCTTCGGAAGATGGCGGGTCACTGTTGCAAATGCTCAAGATTGAGTATGAATGTGATATAGTCAACACTCACAGAACACGCGGTGTTCAAAAGTTATACACCAACCGCTACGACAGGAAATTTACGTTTATAGACATTTCCTCTAAAAATAACTTTAATTAATTTAGTTTTTTCCTCTTTTTTTATCTTTATGTAAGTTACCTCAATTGGGTGGGCGATATAAATTTCTGTGGCGGATATAATACACTCTATTATCACATATAAAATTCTTGAGTACCCAAAACACCTCAACGTGCCTGGGAGCCGGTATCACACTGCTTATACATTTCGTCGCCTTCTTCGCACCCATACGTTTCATTCCCACTCTCGCTAATCCTCTCCCGCCTATTTCTCATTTTTGCCTTACACATTCCCGATAAACTTGACAATAGACAAATTCCAAACTCCCATATCTCTCGTCAGGTTGCTTCGCCCTAAAATTTCACGAGCTTTAAAATATTAAGACTGATCGAAAGTTAAAAAACTTGTAAAACATACTACAATGCTAACACTCGATGCTACACGCTTACAGGTAAATAATTTCATTTTTTTACAAAATATTATTTCAAATTAAATGGAGTAATAAGTGCGAAAAAAAATTTTTCTGTATCCCCTACCCGAAAGTACGGTCTTCCCGGTTTAATTTGCTTCCGGGAATAGCGAGTTTTGTGGCCGGCTCGACCGAACCAACGCGGGCTCTGATTGGTTACAAGATTTTCGATTCACGTACACGGTAGCATAGCAACTACACAGGAACGTGAATTACAGAGCTCGTGTTTTGACGTGAACTCATCATAACCTCAAAAATCAAGCAATGTTCGGTTAAAAATACCAAAATCCATCAGATAAATATACTGCATGTAATTGAGATAACCAAAAAAACGCATAAAATTTCTTATTTTCTTTTGTTATTTTGTAATTATTTATAAATATTGTAATTTAAATACGAAGAATTATCATGTTGAAAATTATGATTAATAGTTTGAATGACATTTCACAGATGTCACTTGATCGGTAAAATAAATAACTACTCTTAATTGATAAATATTTCGAACCGATGATTGTAAAATAGGCATTTTACTATTTTTAAATATTTATTTGTAAGAGAAAATTTCTTAATGTTTACTATTTTTTACTTGTTTCTTATTTTTTAAATTTTACTTCCAATTATTTTTCACATATAAATTTCTTTCATGCCCACCCCGACCAGCTAAGTCTCGGCTTCGCCTCGACTTTGCAAAAGTCGGGCGGGCAGCTTATTACGCTAATTTACTATTTAACCAATAATTATTTAACGTACTTTCGGATGGGGATAAAGAAAAATTGTATACGACACACGACCAGAAATTTGGATGCCCTTGCTAGCGTGATATATTCCTGGCGCCGGCCAGGAAATCCACCTTTCTGGCCTAGTATCGTAATATACTATTTAATAAAATTTTTTTTATAAAAAACAATCTATAGCACTCAGCTGTTATTACATGATATTTTGTGATTTTTTAATAAAGTAAACAAACAAAATTCTACTTGTGTAGAAAAACATAAAAGTACTTTAAAAATTGAGGGACACATTTTTTCGAGTGCAACAATTATTTAACAATTTTTTTTATAAACAATATACAGAACCTAGCTGTGATTACTTATTTTGTGTTTTTTTAAATATAAATCAACAAAAATAATTTCTAAGAGGTAAAAAATTCATAAAATAGTTTAAAAATTAGGAGACACATTTTTAAATTTGTCACTGACACTGAACAATTTTTTTGTTATAAACAAGTTCTAGAATCCAGCTGTGACTACACATTATTTTGTGATTTTCGATAAAAGTTAACAAAAAAAATTCCTAGGGAATAGAAAACGCTAACAGTATTTTAAAAATTGTGCGACTTATTACTTAAAATGTAAAAATTATAAAAAAATTTTTTTATAAACTATGTTCAGCACCCAGCTGTGATTGCTTATTTTTTGTTTTTGGCACACGGTTCCGTTATTTTTATCCTTCCAAACTTCTATGGAAGGATCAAGATCATAGTCTAAAGATTCAGAATCATCCGATTGCATGCATAATTCGTCATAATCTTCATCATCTAGAACTTCAGATTGTAAGATTTTTTTCTTAAAATTTTTAACTTTTTTAGCATTGGAGTTCATGCTTACGTCCTAATCTGATAATTCAGTATTTAAAACTGAATTTGTTTGCATTAAATTATTCTCTTGTTTATTTTTTCCTTTATTGTTAAATTTACCTTCAACCTCGTTGTATAAAAATTTTATTAATTGCACAGTAGATGTACAACACTTTTCTTTTTCAATTACTTCGAGCAAACTACTATTTTTCTCTTTTTTAATTTGAACATAAATATTGACTTGCTGTAAAATTAAAGGGTAAAAAGTAAGGACTTCAAAAAGTTAATAATTTCATACTTCCGCTAAGTCGTATAGTCTATAAATGCGTCACATAATTTGTAACTTAATTTCGGCGTTTCGGTAACCGAAAATTTTTTTTTTTATCATTTGCCTTTAAAAATCACGATAAAATCATCAATAACAGTTTACTACTTGCTATTGTTCATAATAAAAAATTGTTTCATAATTGTGTCTTACAGAAATGTGTCACTAAATATTTAAAATACTTTTTGTCTAATTTTCAAAATACTTAAGCGTTTTCTACTCTCTAGGAATTTTTTTTGTTCACTTTTTTTCCTAAAATGATGAAACACTAAGCAAAAACAGCTGGGTGCTGGCTATTGTTTATAATAAAAAAAATTGTTTAATAACTTTTTCTCTTTCAGAAATGTGTCTTCTACTTTTTAAAACATTTTTTGCGTTTTCTACCCCCAAGGAATTTTTTCTGTTCACTTTTTTTTTCCTAAAATGACGAAAAACTAAGCAATCACAGCTAGGTTCTGGCTATTGTTTATAATAAAAAAATTGTTTAAATTAATTGTTTATTGGTGCTTAATATGTAAGCAGTATGTAAGCAATGTTAAGTTTGTTTTTCTGATTTCCTTTAAATCATTACTTATTGTAATATTTGTAGGAGGGTCACTATTGGGAAATAGTAGTGGTTGACGCCTATGGTGGGGTGCTGAGTGCGACTGCTAGCTTCAGCCGGCTAGAAAATGAATATTCTAACTAATAATCTTTATTTATTCATGCACCTCTCATTATTATGTGATTTTGCACGAAAATCTTAGAAATGTACCAATTTCCACTAGATAGTTAAATTAATTTCTTAAAATTGTTTAACTAGTGTTTATTAATTGAACAATATTTGTGACGCGACACGAGAAAAGGGAACTATTGATCAAACGAATTATAGGTTATTTATCTTGATTAAAAGTTCGTTTTGTCAAAATCAGTTTTTATTAAATATTTTGGATATAATAAAGACTTAAACATCAATGGTTTGTATTAATAGTTGATCCTCTTTCTGTATTTTAAAAATTACAAATATAACCTATAATTCGTTTATTCGACAGGTCCCTTTTCTCATGTTGCGTCACATTTATTTGTAAATCTCTCTTGAAAATCTATTTTGTGAGTAAAATATAATGTTTGTTTGAAAAAGTTTTTGTTCAAAGCGAATTTTTTGATGTTTCGGTCAAGTTTGGTTTGAGACAAAATATTGCAATTTATTAAATAGTGAAATATGATGAAGAAATTATAAATAATGCTAAATTAGTATTTATTGAGTCGATTAATATTAATTAAAATTTAATTTAACATAATTATTGCACTTATTGCACAAATCAACTAAATAAATTCTATAAATTACCATTACTTATTATTTTTTTTATCACATTTCACTAATTGCAATATTTTGCCTCAAACCAAATTTGACCAAAAAGTCACTAAATTCGACAGAGTAAGCACTATAGTAACGAACGGTCTGATATTTTATTTAATACAAAATTCTTGTTTTAGAACATCTCCCCTATTATATTTATAAATTAGAGGCTCAATTTCCACAGATAAATCAATTGCTGATTAATCAATGATGGAATGTTTGTACAGTGCTGATATGAGGTGTGAATATAGCATTTGGACCTTCCGGTTACGGGTAGAAACTAAGGGGGAATATAATTCTAAGAATTGGACGTCTTTTATCCCTAAAGTAGCTATTTTATAACAAATCGATGAGCGTTGCGAGAATATTAGTGAACACATTATATAATTTTACAATTTATAATATAGTTTACCTACTTTGGTCAAGTTTGAACAGTGAATCTGTTTAAAAAATCGTAGCTATAATACAACAGGATTAAAAAAATGTTGACCCATGTGTTTTCGAAATTTTTTTTTCTGCTCTTTCAAATGGCGAAAAAATATTTTTTAAAAAGACAAAAGTTGACTTTTTTTTGAAAATCAAGAGAATATTTTTAACTTTTTTGTCAAAAAGACCCTCTTTTTTTCTCAAATGAAAGCTTAAGATGTGTACTTCAAATGTACAAAACGAAAAAAAGTCTTTTTTTTAATTTTCGAAATATTAATTACTTAATTAATTAATTAAAAGTAATAAAAATTGAAAATTTGGGGTTACGTTTAAATTCGAAAAATTCACCACGACTTTAAAACTTATCAAAATCCGCTGCAACATTTTGAAAAATGTTTTCGTTTTATTAATAAATATTAATAAAAAATTAATTAAGAAATGAATATTATGCGTAAAAATAAAGTACAGTTTTACTTATTTTCTTAATAGAAAGTTAATAATATTCTACGTGATAAGGCAATCCAACCTCAAAATACGTGGTGAAAATAAGAATCCAAATTCAGGAAAACTTCGACCTTCACGGCTTCACAGCAAACGCGTTCTTATCCCACTTATTTATCCTTAAAAACTGTAGGGCGGAAAGTCCCAGCGAAACACAAAAACTCACGAAAAATAACTAAATGAAAGTATGAAAAAAAAGTAAACAAAACGGCACTAAAACAACGAAGCACTCAGTGCTCGATTCCAATCGAGAGGAACGAGCGGAATGAAACTTACGTCATGTCCGCGCGCGAAGTTTTGAAATTGAATCAAATGACAAAAATAATAAGTAAATATTATAATTATTATTAGCATTATTATTATTATTATTATTATTACTATTATTTTAATTTTAATTTCAATTTTTACTATAATTATTTACTACTCATCTAAATATCACTATTTACGTTTTACGATTTTCAATGTGCGTTGGCCTTTTCCTTTTGTTCAGTAAGGGTGCAACCACATAGAGGCGTAAAGCGTCATTTCTAATGTAGCCTGTATTTTGATGGGCCAATTTTTAGAAATTATCCAACACCAAACCAATTAAAATACAAGTACATGTTATTCCACCACCCTCAGGCAGTGTTTACATTCTTGCGTTCTAACGCACGTTTTTGCGTTTTCATCAGGGATGTAAAGGTAATTTACCTTACGTAAATTACATAGTTTTTTACATGTAATTTACGTAGTAAATTACGTCTTTAATTTTTTACACAATGCATTTTTTTGGTGGTGGGGGGTAATTTACGTAAAAAACGTAAATTACATTTAGTGTAATTTACGTAAAAAATACTCGAGTTACGCGTAACTTTACATCCCTGGTTTTCATATACATATATCTTTGTTGCACCTAAGATAATTTACCTAGATCCGGCAAGGGTCCTGGATTCATTTGGGCGAACTAAAAAATTCCATTAGTACGAAAAGGACAGAGATATGTCTGTCCTTTTCTTAAATTATCTTAGGTTACACTCATTGCTCAACGCAAATCGCAGCGTTAGAACGCAAGCATGTAAACACTGTCTAACAGGGATGTAAAGGTAATTTACCTTACGTAAATTACATAGTTTTTTACATATAATTTACGTACGTAAATTACGCGTAACTTTACATCCCTGCCGACAGTGGTGCAAATGCACCCCTACAATTTATTCGCTTTTTTAAAACATTTCGTTCAATTTACAATTCGTGTGAACAAACATAATCAGGGATGTAAAGTTAAGCCCAAAGCAGAATAAGATAGTAACGTGTACGTAAGCTTGTGATAGAAAAAGCCAGAAATATCGTCTGTCTTTTTTTATCTCATGCTTGCGTCCCGTTCGCGTCTTAGGGCGAAATCACATGGAGGAGTAAAAAGTAAAAAGGCCAACCGGAAATTCATGAGAGTGAAAAGGATGGACTGTCCTTTATCTCACTTGCACCCTTATTCTGCTAAAGGCCTTACGCGTAAGGGTGCAATCTCATGTGAATAGAAAGCGTAAAACCGAAAGCAGAAAATTATGAGAGTAAGAGAGAAAGTCATATCAGTCTATCTTTTTTGCCCGCATGATTTTCTGCTTTCGGTTTTTCATTTTCTGCTCACATGGGAGTGCGCCATAACTCGAGTATTTTTTACGTCAATTACACTATATGTAATTTACGTTTTACACGTATATTACCTCCCACCACCAAATAAATGCATTGTGTAAAAAATTATAAACGTAATTTACGTACGTAAATTACATGTAAAAAACTATGTAATTTACGTGAGGTAAATTACCTTTACATTCCTGAACATAATGCAACCAGGGATGTAAAGTTACGCGTAACTCGAGTATTTTTTACGTAAATTACACTAAATGTAATTTACGTTTTTTACGTAAATTACCCCCCACCACCAAAGAAATGCATTGTGTAAAAAATTAAAGATGTAATTTACGTACGTAAATTACATGTAAAGAACTATGTAATTTACGTAAGGTTAATTACCTTTACATCCCTGAATGCAACCTGCGTTTCGACAATTGTGTATTCGGCTTAACAGTCATTATACTTTTCTGGTTTTGGGTTCGTGCAATTCAGTTGTTTTATTGACGCTTTGTTTACTTTTTTTCGTACTTTTTATTAATTATTTTTCGTGTTTTTAGTGAATTTTCGTGTTTCGCTAGAACTTAACGCCCTATAGTTTTTACGGCTAAATAAGCGGAAAAAGAACTAAATTTTGTGCAAATATTAGCCCGATTCGACGAATTTTTATTTTGAGATTGGTAAACAATTAAGAAATGTTGCCCCATGCAAAAATCGATGTTGAATTTGTGCCAGTTTGTTGTTCGTGAATAAGTGAATAAGAAAACACCAAATAATTACTTCTTCGATTAACTTAATTTTCCAAATGAATAAAGTCAATTCTTATCTATGCTGCAAAGGGGATTTTGTAGTTATATGAAGATAATTATCTGATGCATATATGATAGAGTAAAAAGTAGTGTAATTTTTATTGGCTTTTAGGGTAAGTGAAAGTACTCAGAGATATAAGATCTAATGTTAAAATTATATTTTTCAGGTGGGTACATAAGTTACACATTCGTTAATAATGCGGGTTATACATATGCAAGTCATCAAACAATTTTTTCTACTGTGGTTGATTATTCAAAGTTATATTAGTGGTTATTCATAAGTTGACAATACCATATATAATATTTCATATCGGGTAAAGTTATTTTACTTCTCAATTTTATTTATTTTATTTTAAGTTTTCTATCATGAATACCTGCAAAAATGTATATAATAAAAAGTTGACGAAAGAAAAAGTTTTTAAAATATTTCCATAAAATTTTTATTATAAAAAATGTTTTTACTATATTTTAATAAGTAACTGGATGTTTCTACGAAATTAGTCATTCTAAGATTAGTTTGAAACTTTCCCAGTAATCAGTTCTATTTTTATATAATTTAAGTATTGTTAAAAGAAATTAAATAAAAACTGCGTCTCAATTGTTTTTCTCATCTCAAATCAATTTTAGCAATTTCTTTTATACTTAAGTGCTAATAATTTTTATATTCATAAGTAATATGTCAAATAAATCGATACCTTTGCGCGTAATTCTATTCTCTCTCTTGTAGCGAAGGTTAAAACCGTTCTATCTTCTTGGAAAAATGCTTTGTACCGTTCTATCTTAGTATGACACTTAGTACCGTGCTGTCATAAAGTTATAGGTTAATTCACCTGCCTGTTTTATAAATACATTTTATTGTTTTTATTTTATTAAGTTACGTTTAATTTTCTTATATTATTTTAGAATGAATCCTCATTTATTATATGAAAACGATTATGGTTTTGATTGCAATTTACATTTGACTATTATGAAATATAAATATTTATTTGCATCGAATGTCTATAATTATTAGTGTTAATTACGCGCGGTATTCAAATAAAAATTATTTAATTCAAATAAATAATTATTTTATATCAGTCAATAAGTAATACAGGACTACAAACAAGTTGTAAATGAAACCTAACCTATAACACATACAGGAATTGAACATAATTTATGTTCATTTCATGAACATTTTGCTTCCTCTTTGCGATCAGCAAAAAAATTTGTATTAAAATTATTTCATTCTTCTTAAAGAAAGAAAACAGTTTTTTGTGAAAAATTGAATTTTTCATCTTTAATTGTGATTAGTTTTCTAAATTCCCAATATAATTTATACTTTATATAGACCAATCGATTCGTCTTGGTGCAAATAATAAGATTTTATTATATTGTAACTTTAATATCTGTAAAAAAAAAATTTTTTAAGTAAATGAATTTTTGGATAAAAGGCCAAAAAAATTTTTTTTGCGAGTGTTTCCAAAAATCCTTGTGTCCGTTTTGAGATATTAATGCTGTAAATATGCCTAATAATTTTTACCTAAATTCGTTACATCTTTTTCGAGTTATCGTTATAACAAAAAACGGGATCCACACACACATATACATCCGGATATTTGATCAGGGACTCATATATAACATTTCTAAATAGAGGAAAATTTGTTTTCAGCATTTAAAAAAAAAATTTTTAATTAAAGAAATACAAAGCTTCCTCCACGAGGAAGCAAAAAAATTCGACGAAGTCAAATTTTCAAAATTCATCAAAAATTAAAAAATTGTTTTATATTCTACATTCATTTCTGAGTACAAAACCATTGAGAAAATAATGTCCACTCAATTAAAAACAAGTTAATTAACAAAAATTATTTATTTACAAAATTTTTGAATAATAAAAATTATTAGTGCTGCTAAATACTTTAATTCTTAATAACTTCAATAAAAAAATTTTATTTTAGTTTGAAAATTTTAAAATGTTAATTTATCAATAGGAGTAAAAAAATGATTTATTTTTGAAAATTAAATTTTTTTAATTTTAGTTGATTTGTTTGAGAAATTCTGACACAATAACATTTTTATTTAAAATTAAATGAATATTATTTTTCTTGTATTACATTTCAAAAGAAGACTAGTACTAATATTACAATATTTTGCGACTTGTTTTATTTACGAAACTGAAGACTTCGATCTAAGGTAACAGATAAAGGAAAATAATGCCTGAAACATACACGGAGAGAAAAATAAGGATATCATAACTTGTGACCCAAGCAAAAACTGCTTGAGTGACTCCGGTAGTAGCTTCCAAGTCAACGCAACATGTGTTTTAAACAGTCACAAATAAGGATTAGTCCATATCAGTTGTGATTGTTTTTTTAGTTGTTCTTTTCTGCTACGTATAACGTTGAATTTAATGCTCTACTACTTGCCATATGACGGACATTTGAAACTCACCTGAAGTGGAATAACTCGACACTGAGACAGAGGAATGTGGTGGCCCTCTACAGCCCGTTGTTTGAAGTTCAATAAGGAATCTACACTCTGCGGTTGGTATTTAACTTCGAGTGGCGGGCTACAGATGGCAACCACATTTCTCTTTCTCAATGTCGAGTTATTTCACTCGCATTATATAAGCAGGCAGCGGACTGGATCGAGTCGTAGTTGAAGTTAACACTGCCGTACGGTTTTAAAAAGTTACTATCTACATTTTTTACGAAAAATGAGTTTTTTATAGCGTTGGAATCATTAGAAGAATTAGAATTTAACTGTTCAATCCATAATTGAAAATATTAATTAGTGTTCGAGATAATTAGACCTTAATTAGCCTATCTACAATAACTATTTTTGTGAAATACGGACGAAGAAAGTCACAATCTACAAAACGGAAGTCACTATCTACATAAATTTCAGTATTTGAACCTCCAGCGGCCGAAAAAAATTGATTCATCGTAGGGGAAAGTGGTTCTAAGTCGGCACTGTGGGTGTAGTCGGAAACCCCAAAAATTCTTTGAGGTATCGTGCGTGCCGGTTTAATCATATTGTGGTGTGACATCCAGGTAGTACCAAGATACCATGCTACGTAATGATTCAACCGACACGTGTGCCATATCTGAAAAAAGGCTGAGGTGCCATCTTAGGACCACGGTAACCACTTTCCCCTACTATTTACATAGCGCCTGCCAGTAATGTGCCCCAAGAAGACCGAAACAAAAAAACCTATGTACATAGTGACTTCCTTTGCCCCTAGACCCCACGGTGGTCTAGAAGCACTCACAGGTATGATAAAAATGGGTCTGAAAAGTACAAAGTGGGTTTTGTTCGTGCTTATTTCTAGTTTAAAAATTTGTTTGGACCAAAATCCTACCACTCCCTTTTCTCAAGTTGTCGTCATTTTCATTTTTTAATCATCTTGCGAAAATTTGAATCGGAAAACTTTTCAGGCATTTTTAAATCCGTGTGAAACATAAGATTAAAAATATTTAAAAATGCTCATTTAATTTCACTCTTTACACAATTTTAATTAAATCTGTCATTTTAGGGTTATGTTGTCTTTCAAGTAAAGTTGAATATCGCGACTCTGGCAGTGAACAAAATAGATCGCATCAAATGTTTATTTATCCATTATGTCAAAGATTCGTAAAAATAAATATAGTCAATCATTTATATAATGATGAAGTATTTCAAATTTCCGATTCAGAACACTTTGTGAATCGGACAGTATGGAAAAATTTCAATTCCGATTCAAACAACTAATATCCTATTCAATATGTAATGCTAATTATCAGTAGCAACCTACCTTCGCCTTTCAAGAATGCGGATTCACTAGAGCTTCCGAACGATTCAAAAAAGTTGAATAGGTTTTTATGTCCTGGGTAGTCAAGGTTGACAAAAGGCTGATGGTTGACTGACAAATAACTGATGGTAACAAGCTGCTGATTTTTTGGTTACACTTAAATAGTTAACGAATGTACGAAAATACTGTCAGTAATCACCTTATATATGGCGAATTCGAAACGACAAACTTGGAGTAGTTTCCGATTACGTGTCAATGAGGGTGAATTTAATTCTGCATAGAAATTGGAGGGCATTTTGACATCAAACAAATCGATGAGACGCGCGAGAATATGACACGTGTTTCGGAGATGATTATTATGATTCTGGAAATTCGACAGCTTGGACATTATATTCTAATCAGCTCAGTCGATTGCCGCAAGTGGTCGTCTCGTTTCCTACCCTGTTCTTCATTTCAATATATAAATCCTTTTTTTTGAACTGTGTGACATTTACATTAAAATTTTATGATTAAAAAATCAAGGAGTATTTCACTTCCGAATCACTTTAACATTAGTAGATGATTTCATTTGATTCCTGACGATTGCACTCGCTTCCTGTGTTAAAATAACTAAAATAGCGTTGTGGGTATAAGGCTATGTTTACAATAGGCTCTTTTTACGCCCTTATGTTGAATTGAACCCCTTGATGCAAGAACCAGACGCAGCCCATTTAATTTTAATCGTCTATGTCTGGTTCTTGCATCAAGGGGTTCAATTTAACATAATAATACAAGAGAAAATTACAAATCTATTGTATTCTTATGTTATATTTGACGTGAGGACATAAAAAGAGCCCATTGTAAACATAGCCTAAAGTACACTAGTTCAGTATATGGGGCGAAATCCTGAAATGTCCCAGTCCAAAATTATAAGTTTTGGGATTGCCCTGATACTTTCGTAAATTGTTGTTCTATATGTCACTAGC